>JAAXCT010001045.1:0-248877 GCA_012490785.1 Eragrostis nindensis | reverse complement strand
CCCCAATGGCCAAACCACCCCCACCTGACCCCACGTGGGGCATAAAATAGGTTTGCAAATAACACAAACCTGAGACATTTGGAGGGTCTAAAATTTCCCGAAATTATGATGAGGTCCAAACTATTTTGGCCAAAAGGCCATATTAAACTGTGAAAGAAAGTTCCGAGACACACATTCGTTCATTTATCTTCATCTGGTTAGATCGAAGCCGTATATTGTATCAACTGATTGTTTGTCTAATTTTACACGACAATGCATTACCTATCCATGTTCGATTGTTTCAGTGATACGAAGAAACAATCACCACCAATGTTATGGGAAATGATGTGTCTCTCACTACAATCTTAGAAGCTAAAAGATAAGTATAACTTCCAAACCCAGTGTTCAATTTTAACCTGACCTCCAATTCCAGCTCGAGTCCAGAATAAGAGAAGAAAATATCAAGTTATCAACCCCATAGTATGTGAAACTAAATTATCTACAAACTGCAATATCACACTAGCCAGAGGGCCTTTGCTAAAAATCACTATTTTCCTCGTAGAAAATTCTGAGCCGACCCAAAGACCAAGCCCAAAGGCACCCCACCACGCGTGGGCCCCACACGCCATTCGCCTCCGGCGACTCAACCAACCCCTCTCCCATAACCTTTGGCCGCAAGCTGCGGCCTTTCTTCCTCTCCTCTCCTCCCCCAACTCGTCGTCTCCGACAGACGCGAGGTGAAAGCCAATCCCGCATCTCCACCTTCCCGTCAAGAACTCACGCCGAGGACTACGCGTCGAGCGGGAGAGGGGTAGAGAGAGAGAGAAGCGCACAAGAGTTTCTCGTCTCTCTCTCCCTCTCTGCGTATCTGCCTGCTATTCTTGCCGCATTTTTGGTTTTGTTTCCGCGGGAAAGGAGGCTGCTTTCATCTCCTAATCTAGATGATGGCGAGCACCTCGTCGGCTACAGCCGCAGCGGCATTCGGGGCCGCCAAGCCGAGGGGGCCGGCTGCGGCGCCGGGCTGCGCGAGGGTGCCTGCCGCCGGCGGGAGGCGGCGGTCATCCGTCGTCGTGCGTTGCGACGCCGGCGTGGAGGCCCAGGCGCAGGTGGCGGCTAAGGCGGCCAGCATCGCCGCGCTCGAGCAGTTCAAGATCTCGGCCGACCGTGAGTCCCTTGCCCTCGCCTCGAATTCGCCTCCGCCACTGCGGTTCCTGACTTCCTGTAACAGCTGGGTTGTCTGGTTTGGTGGGGTGAATTGCTGCTGCGCGAATCGTGGGATCCTTGCGTTGCTTCGTGGTTACAGTAGCAGTTGGGATTAGTTGTGCTTTGGTACAGGTCAAAAGATGTGGGTGTTTGGGGCAAGAACAAGGAATATGTGGGAATATAGCATTGTTCTGTTCTTTTTGCCATGATTGTCTTAGGCATAGCTTGCAGGTTACTGCTGATGATGAGATATCTTCACGGCCTAACCGACTTCCTAAGACTAATTTTTGAGTTAGAGACCAGGTCCTGAGGCATCAGATAAGAAATTGGCTTGTGTCCTTTCGAATTGGTCCAGGGGATGAGAAACCATTCGCCATCCTGTCAAAACATTGATTAGTTCTTTTTGAAGTGTTAACCAATGGCAACTTGCTGCTTCGAGTTAGTTATAGCAGTAACTGACTGTAGAGCCATGAGCTTCACAGATTGGTTGAAGTTTTGTTCATATACTTCAGTTCGTTTTTTTTTAACAAAATAAAAGGTTGTCTTTATCTTTATCCACCAGAAGAACATGCTGTTTTAAGTAGCCAAACGGTAGTGTAAGGATTTGTCGTATCCCGCACAAAGGAGATATCTAACGCAACAAAGATGCCGTTATATTCACATGCTCAGGATTATATAAGAATGGACAATAGTTATTGCATGCTTTTAGTATCAAATATTGACAAATCACATTCTGACATTTGTGACGATTACAATCTGATATTGTATATGCCATTCATTTACTGTAGATAAAGCTTTGTGTTTACGTTCAGTTGAATTCAGTTCTTTTTTTGTACAACACAGAAACTTTCTTTTTGCAGTGTTTGACAATGTTTTATTTTCATTAACAGGGTACATGAAGGAAAGAAGTAGCATAGCTGTGATTGGCCTCAGTGTACACACAGCACCAGTGGAGATGCGTGAAAAACTTGCTCTTGCAGAGGAGCTATGGCCCCGTGCTATTTCAGAACTCACCAATCTGAATCATATTGAAGAGGCTGCCGTACTTAGTACCTGTAATAGAATGGAAATTTATGTGGTGGCTTTATCATGGAACCGTGGTATCAGAGAAGTAGTAGACTGGATGTCAAAGGTGAGAGCTGCTTCATCAACTCTTCTTGTTCCACCCTAATGAGTCTTTTAGCCCAGCTTTTCCTTTTTTGGTTTCTCAATGAAACATTATAGGAAAGATTTCCTAATGAGTATATTTTTTGTGTTTGCAGAAAAGTGGTATACCTGCTTCTGAGCTTAGGGAGCACCTGTTCATGCTGCGTGACAGTGATGCTACTCGCCACCTGTTTGAGGTATCAGCTGGGCTTGACTCTCTGGTTCTCGGTGAAGGACAAATTCTTGCTCAAGTTAAACAAGTTGTGAGAAGTGGCCAAAACAGTGGAGGCTTGGGAAAGAACATTGATAGGATGTTCAAGGATGCAATCACAGCTGGAAAGCGTGTCCGCTGTGAGACTAACATATCATCTGGCGCAGTTTCTGTCAGTTCAGCTGCAGTTGAATTGGCCCTGATGAAGCTTCCAAAGTCTGAAGGACTGTCAGCTAGCATGCTGTTGATTGGTGCTGGCAAAATGGGCAAATTAGTGATCAAACATTTGATTGCTAAAGGATGCAAAAAGGTTGTCGTGGTGAACCGCTCAGTCGAAAGGGTGGATGCCATTCGTGATGAGATGAAAGATATCGAGATTGTGTACAGGCCTATGTCAGAGATGTATGAAGCTGCTGCTGAAGCTGATGTCGTGTTTACAAGCACCGCATCTGAAACCCCATTGTTCATGAAAGAGCATGCGCAGGCACTTCCCTCTATTTCTGATTCCATGGGTGGGGTTCGTCTTTTTGTCGACATATCTGTCCCAAGGAATGTCAGTGCATGTGTGTCTGAAATTGACCACGCACGGGTATACAATGTTGATGACTTGAAAGAGGTTGTGGAAGCAAACAAGGAAGACCGGCTCAGGAAGGCGATGGAGGCACAAACAATCATCACCCAGGAGTTAAAACGGTTTGAGGCATGGAGGGACTCACTGGAGACCGTTCCAACCATCAAGAAGTTGAGGTCATACGCTGACAGGATCAGGGCTTCGGAGCTCGAGAAGTGCCTGCAGAAGATCGGTGAAGAAAATTTGACCAAGAAAATGAGAAGAGCCATCGAGGAGCTGAGCACCGGCATCGTGAACAAGCTTCTCCACGGCCCACTGCAGCACTTGAGATGCGACGGCAGCGACAGCCGCACCCTTGACGAGACGCTCGAGAACATGCACGCCCTCAACAGAATGTTCAGCCTTGACACAGAGAAGGCGATCGTCGAGCAGAAGATCAGAGCAAAGGTGGAGAAGACCCAAAACTGAGGCATTTTTCTACCCGTGCATCTATATATACCCCCACCCAACATTCTGATTCCAATTTTTTTGATCCTTCGCTTACTGATTACCCCCTTCTCACTGAGAACGTCAACTGTGTCGTGAATTAGCGCCATGGCAGCCGCTAAATCTGTTGAGAGATAGTAGCGAATTGTACATTACTGCAGGTGCTGTGGCAGGAGCCTCATTCTTAAGTTATATACATAAATAGTAATCGATCAATGTGTCAGTTGATGCCCGTTGCTGCACTTTTATACGTGTAAATTTTTTGTGATACTTTGTGCCATTTACATTGGCGGTGTACTTAAAATTGTTGTGCATGTACACTTGGAAGAGCTCACCTGTTCCTGGAGGTCATGCTTTCACTGATTCTCTTTCTAAGCTATCCTTTATTGTCGATTTGTCATCACTTCTTTTTCCGTTCAGCTTGTGATCTGTTATGCATTAGATATGCTCATATGCATGCCGTATTATACTCACAATAGTATAATTTTTATTTCTTTTAAGCATGAACAATAGTATAAATACACTCTCATTGCCCGCAACTGAGCCTGGGCTAAACTTTGCTCACCCATCGATGGGCCTATCAGCACAGCTTCTGGATCTGGGCCTTTGGGCCAAAATCATTCGCCGTAATCAGCACTCAGTCTGCCTCTCCTAAAAAAAGCACTCTTTCTGCCTCTGACAGGTGGTCCTACTAACCATCGTGGAGAAGAACAGGAAACCGACCACCCGCCATCGGGCCGGCGCCGATGAATGTGAATCCCTTGACGCGCGGCGGAGGGCCACAGGCTCCCGTCGTTTTCACTCGGTCACATCGCATCACATCACCGGCGACCGCGAGCGATTCAGGGAGGAAATCCAGGGTTCAGTTGCTGCCGCCTCCTGTGCGTGTATGTAATCCGAGCGTCCGAGTTATAAGATCTTCAGGCACGTGGAATCTGACATGAAGGTTCCCTGAATAGTTGTGCAAGACGTTGCAAGCTTTGATGGTAACTAACAGCTTGATGATATCTCCTCGACCATGAGGGTTAGAAAATTCAGGAAAGCAACGCTTTTGCACGCTTCTGATGAAAGCTCTGACTCGTCGCCGATGGCCACCTGTATACTATGACTTGGGAGTCAAACTATTTAGGCCTAACCGTCGTTGAAACGACGGATCAGAGGGATATAATACAAGGCACCATGTGCTTTCCTGGTCCGTGAAAGACTTCTCTGTCATGCTAAACAGAGCCATGCATGTCTGGTACCTCATTGTGGCAAAATCCTGACTCTTGACAGCTTCTAATTGTGGCCATGTGAGTGTCCAGTGTTTCTGGCCAACGAACAGCTCAAATTTCATGCATACATGCCGTTCAAAACTGTGCAGTATACTAAATCAATCAATCACGTCACTGATGAGAAGTCTAGTCCGTGCAAGCATGTCATTTACTACTCCTACCTCTTAAAATTAGAGCTGCTCGACAATAGGAAAAAGTAGTTGGTGATCCAAAATACCAGGACTTTCTAAAACGCACTATAAAGGTGGCCAAGCAACAGGTTTGTGTTCAAACTTCTGGGTTCAGCATCTTTTTCGCTCTTCCTTCCCCTACCTCACCATACACTCATACACTCTGCAACGCCGAGATGGGATCACAGAAAACCAGGCTAATTTGCTGCTCATCAGTCTTCTTGTGCTGGCAGACCTGGCGAGCGTCAGTTTTGGCCGGAGAGTTGCAAAACTGGACGTCATGGCACTCAAGGGAAGCAGCGGCTCGCCGCCGGTGAAGGGACACCACTTCTCCGAGCAGGCATCTTCTTCAGCTTCAGGGCGACATCTTAGTCATGGCTACAAGATGACGCATGTGGAGTCCAAGAGGCTGGTGCCGCAGGGTCCAAATCCACTGCACAACTGATCGGCTTCAGGTTCTAGATGAGCAGTAACAGTTCTACCTTGCAAGGAGAGATATTTAGTTTGTCATCATAGTGATTTGTAAAGTTGTTGTTCTTTCATGAAGTAACGTTAAATAGAACCTAGTGGAAGTGAAATTATGTGCAGTGCATTTGGTTCTCCTGTTATATGCTGAATTGCGGAAATGATGCAAGAATCAATACAATGTCTGCAAAAAAATGGTCTAGGAAATTTCCTCCATTGACCTGAAATGGGGTGCTGTCTTTAGATACCTTTTACCAATGTAATCTTCTCTAAATGATTAATCGGTTTCCAATCGATTTATCAGACAATATGACTCCTGTGTTGTGTATGAAAGATATACTAGTAAAACGGAAGAAGAGAGGTTCATTGGTCAACCGCAGTTACAAGCTCAACCGCCCTGTTGTGAAATATTAATGTGATGTTAGACTCCTAGTCAAAGTCTTCAGCATACAGGTGTGCTCTTGTCCATTTGCAGACTAAAATATGATCAGGCCGGTAGTAGGATAGGAATGGTCCAAGATGATTGATGATGTTTGCAATGCTACAATCCAAGTTTCCTGAAAACCTCAACATTGCTGATCCCAAAAGGCCTTATGACCAGCTAACAATTTAAAACTTCAAGAAGTACTGTTCATAAATACATTATCCAAATTCATAACATTGTTTAGTCAGGCAGGTGGCAGATGATAGATTAAAGAAACAGGGACCAATACAAGATAATTTTTCTCTCTGCCGCTTCTCGTCTTTGAGTAGGAGAGTATGAACAAAGCAGTAACCAGTGAGAAGTCACAGACTGACAGCGACTAGGACTGATTTTTTGTATTACAAGTAGCAAATAGATAAATTAGCATGGTCTGTAATGTGATGTTCTCTGGATCTAAGCACAAAAGGCAGTTTTGAAGGACTCAAAAGAGTTTTTCCCATCCGGTCCAGATGTGGAACAGTAAAAACACAAGGCTCCTAGAAAAGTCACAGGTGGTATTATCTAAGGTCACAAGCTTCATTGGTGCGTAAACAAATATTGAGCCGGCTTAGTAAAATAGCATATCAGATGGAGACAAGTGAACTGACGAGTCTAAAAAGTAAAGATCACCCGTCAAAAAAAAAGAGTAAAGATCAAACTCTATGGGGTTACTTAGTGCAAATCTGACTAGATCCTAGTACTACATAACTGGAGGTGACAAACAATGGAGTTCAGGATATGACTGCTTTAAATATGTTTCATGTTACTCAGTAAGATTTTCAGTGATAGGATTATACAAATATATATGGCTCTGAACGTCAGTCAACTTTCAGATTCCAATTGAAGTTCGGCTGCCGTCCAAGCACTATGGACAAACCAGTAATCATACAAGCCGTGAGGTCACCCCATATGAGACGAGAACGCATTTGTCATAAGACAAATCCAAAAAGCATCCAATCATTAGACAAATCCAAACTTGAGGTAGTAGTACTTAGTTACGAAACAGAACATGTAACTCTTGCAGGTCAGCATAACGCACCAGATTGGCTTTAAGCTGCCTCCACTTCCATCTCCCGTCCAGCTTCTTCTCCCCTTCTCCTCTCCAAAATCTTCTCCACGTCGATGAAGAATCAGGCACACCGCCTGCTGCTTCTCTTGGCATGCATATTGCTAGTTTCAGAGTTCACCGGTTTCAGTCACGGAAGGCGAGTCGTTGCTGAAGAAAAGGAACAACCATCATCTTCAGTGGAGGAGCAGCTCTACAGGGCTCCAAGAGCACAACAACGTCGTGGCAGTGATTCTTCCGGCCGGATGTATGAAGCGTCGGCCAGACCGGTCCCTCAAGGCTCGAATCCTCTGCATAATCGATAGGTAAGGTGATCATCATCTTCTTCCGTCACCTTCTTTTGTCCCTTTTGTTCTTTTTCGAGTTCATGGAACAGTCGTTGAGACGAAGCACTCCTGCAGGTCGCAGGCTCCCCGGTACAAACGGTCGGAGCCGTGCCCCCGTCCTTTGCCGCGGGTTACCATGCACGCTGCAGAACGCCCTGCGCGTGGCGGGCATTTTCGCCGGCGTATGTGGCGTGGAGCACGGTGGCGAGGTCAGACATGGCGAGAAGAGAAGCCTAGCGGCGAGGCGGAGGATGTACAGCTCCTGGAATCGCGAGTTCCCCGTGCCATCGGGCAGAAGAAGGAAAAGAATTGGTCAGCTTTCTCGATGCAATCGGATTGGCGACGGATCAACCGGCGAATCGCTTATCCTTAACTCGAGGCGGGTGGACCTTGCTCTTCTGCCGAGGACGGATGCTGCGGCGGCTATCGGCGCCGGCGGGTCGTCCAGACAAGAGGATGAAAAAAGAATGGTTTATTTGTAAATAGTCTAAATTTTATGGGGGTGTATTTGACAAATACTGGATCGCTCGCGGTTATTAGCTGCGAACAGTTTAGTTTAGGGGGTTATTTGCATATATCCGACCGAGATTAATCTAATCGGGGCTTTCCGTAAAATATGAGGCCGCGCCGCGTCCGGCGGCAGCCGCCGACCCCGTCGCCGTACCTCCCGCGCCACCATCCGTCAACAGAGCGCATCCGCCGACGTCGAGCCCAGTCCGGACCCCGCTTTCAATTGGATGCCACCATGGACGAGGCGGCGGCCGCGACGACGATAAACCATTGGAGGCAAGAAAGCATGTCCGCCTGCGTGCGTCTTCTCGCATCACCATGTCCTGGATTCTGCCCTCCTCTCCACCTACATTGCCGGGCCCCACCATCCCCGAGGTTTTCCTTGTCGCCGGCCATGTTCGGGCGCCTTCTTCACCATCCGTCAGGGAGGCTAAGCAAGGAGATGCAAGACGACGAACAATTCAGCATTCCTCTTTCTCACCATCCTCATCTCTGCAATCGAAATGAGAATCACCATGCTCTGCTCTGTATCGCCTCGCGCGGTATGTCGTTGTGTCAAATGCAACGAAGCACTTCCAAACTGAACATCTGCATTGACCCGTATATTTTCCACGACGAGGAAACATCTCCGTTCGACTTACTGAACCAGGCACATAATTGTCATTGAGGAAAGGAAATCAGGAATCTGTTCGAGAAACTTTGTACGGAACAGAACATTCATTTCCATATGCTAGGGACGAGCGCAGTTGATACTATCAGATCGTGCATGCAGCAGCACAATCTCTGGTGAACAAAATAAGCGAAGAAAAATTCCATATGTTGAACAGTCGCTGTTTGCCTGTCCTTGACAGAGTAATACACGTTCAGAAAACAATTGCTGGTTTGTGCGTCTCTTCACACGTTCAGTAAGCAATGATTGCATTGGGCGTTCAGTAAGCAATGATTGCATTGGGTTAATTCTAGATAACAAACATATTAGTTATATCGCACAAAACAACTGAAACAATTTCCAAGAGAAAGAGTTGCAAAAAAGATGGTTGTTTGCCAAAGAGGACACCTGGGCCTAAGCGGGCTTGGGGTGCAGCGGCCCGTTATCCTTCCACCGTTGGAAGCGGGCGGTAATCGCTGCTCTGTGAAGCCAGCCTCACGCATTGCCCGCCACTCTAGGTGCAGGGAGGCCAAGGCCTTCGCCAAAGCTCCCGCAGCCCACTACGCAACTTGGAACGGGCGGACCGCAGATTGCAACCGCAGGCCCAGGCACAAGTGCCACACCAGGCATCCACACCACCTTAATGCCCCCACTTGGGTCACAAGCTGACGCTACCCAGCTCGGCGAGACACTGCGCTCGGAATGGGTATTTAAGTTGGTGTTAGGCTCTGTGAACTGGCAGTGTGGTACTAATCAACAAACAAGTCAGCTGGTTCTTGTCGTTCTGTGTTGCATCTGAAAGAGGAATATGGGGGGAATGGGCTTTCGTCCAAGCCTTTTGTCGATGGGCTGAAAAAGATTAAGCAAATCCAGAGAGGTTATATAGTGGCATCAAGTCGCAGAAAAAGATAACGGCATGGTGACATGACTTTTGACAGAGAAAAACCATTATCGACAAATGGAGCTTTGACCTTGTGGCTCTGCCCAATAGCTTAATTAAGGGAGGTCTGGTGAAAAGTCTTGTTCTTGCATAGGGAGGGTAAAACTCGTCATTTATTTATTTATTTTTGAGCAAAGAGTTGGCATTCTTCATGTTACATTGAGCAAAGAGTAGCTGGGAACGAACCTATTTACCAATCAATACAATGCGGCCGATTGGTGGCGGCTAAAAGTAAAACACGATGTGTGGAGGTGCAGAATATTGTTTCAGCTGAAACTGGACTTTGCCCAAGGTTAAACCTTTTCGCACTGCCATTTGGACCTTATGCCGAAGACGAGCGTGAATCACTGCAAGATGGTGCTCCAGGGGCAGGGGCTAGGGTTTAACACATGATGGAACAAGCCATCTCCTTTTTGAACATGAATACAATCTCATTTATGAACATGAAGATCATGGAATTTGAGTACTGAAATCCCTTCATATTCAGGTATTCAATTCAGCTGAAGAATACACGAATACAAGTTCATGTAAAATGAAGCATCGTTTCTGCAAACAACATGTCTCAGGCATTCGGTTTCTAACTACTACCCATCGTTGTGTTCTGTCCTCCGTTGTGTTCTGTCCTCAAAATTCATGTCTTTGTATTTCATGGCGCTTCGTTTTCACTTCCCTCGGCATCAGTCTCCGGTTCAGGCTTTAGTAGTTTCCTCCAAAGCTTCAGTCGAAATGGAGTCCTTAACCCCCTTCCAATAACTTTCAGATGCTTGCTGATGAACTTGTACTCCCAGCTATTCGAAAGCCGTCTGGTAGGCCCATAGAAAATTCTGCAGAGCAAACCAAATTACAATCTGGAAAAATATCATATGCACAGAAGACTAAGAACGTCATTTTGAGACAAAGCCTTGCATATGCAAAAACTCTGAACTGACAACAAAAGTTATTCACTTGCCCATGGAGGGTAGACATACATTTCAATTTACATCTGGAAACAACAAACTCCTGATATTTTTAAGTGATTTCTATCTGCAAGGGTGCATGAGAGAAGAAAGGCATGCTCATGCATTATCAACCAGTCTCATAAGAAATTCCATGTTGCTGAATGGTAGAAAAAACTGACCTACTACACAGAATTAGGAAATTGAGTAGTGAACATATCAATAATCCTGATTGCTGCATATGTTTCAGACAGTTTTGATTACTAGGTGGATTTGCCCATAGGCTCTCTAGTATCTACTAGAGACAAATTAGTAAGCTTCAGCTCTGTACAACACAAAAAGAAGAACATATGTGATCTTGCTCAAGGTTCTCCATCCCGCGGTAAACCGGACCGGTTTTCGTGAAAACCGGAAATACCGGTCCGGTCCGGTTTACCCGGGACTCCGGTTTTCGCGTTTAAAATTCAAAAAAATTTAAAAATTTGACAAAATTTGAAACAAAAATATGAAAAAAAACTAGATGAAATTTGCAACCCAATGGTGGAACAAGAACACAAAAATTCAATCGTTTGATAGGTCAAAAAAATCATGCAAGTTTTCTGGGTTGAAAAAGGAAGGGGAAAAAAAGAAAAAACCCTTTTCTTTTTTCTCATTTTGAACCTGAAAGCTTCATCGATTTTTTTGACCAAGCAAACGATTGAATTTTCGTGTTTTTGTCACACTAATGTACTTCAAATTGCGTCTATTTTTTTACATATTTTTGTTTCAATTTTTTCAAATTTTTATTTTTTTGCCTTTTTTTAATTTTTCCTCTCCAAACCGGTTTTTCGAATGTCGGACCGGTTTTTCGGACATTTTGACCGGTTTACCGGTAAACCGGACCGATTTACCGTTCATTTCGGATTTTTTGAGTTCAAAATTTGGTTTTCGAAATTTGTGGCGGTTTCCGACCGGTTTTCCCGGTTTTCGCGAAAACCGGTGAAACCGGTGTGGCCCGGCACCACCGGTCTAAACGGGATTTCAATCCTTGATCTTGCTGATACCACCTTAATGGAAGTTTGGGAGCACAAAAGGAAAAAGGAAGCACATAAAAAATTCAACTATGTTCTTGCTGATAGTCTTCGTTTACCAAATATCTCTTGTTCACTAGTGACTAGATTGCACATGAGGTGAAATTCACTTCTGTAGTGGACTGAAAAAACAAGCATTTGCTGCATTTTTTCCGAAATCCAGACACCAAAACAAAGATGATCATGTCTCAAAGACTTCTAGAGTAGGTGATATCCTACAGTTCTTCCAAGTCCCAATCCAAAACACTTAATGCTTCACTCCACATTAGTCGGCGTACAGGAACTCTTTAAATGAACACCGGCGATTCTTCAGTTTCGCATTGCAAATTTTAATACGGGGCACCTGTTCTAAAATGAAATCTCAACAAAGCTGTGATCCCTGGAGACCACAACCCTAAACGATTATTGCAAAGCAAGGCGGAGCCACAAGATAGATGAAGATTTGTACGCAAGGGCTTAGGGAAAGCAACCTGCTCTGGAAGACGTCGTAGATCTGGGCCTTGATGACCATGATTAGCGCTGCAGCGGCTTCTTGGTATGTAGCTGCTCCCTCCTTGATGTCTGATGTCCCCGTCTCCACTGGATCCGAGACTGGAGGCGACGGGTCCTTCGGTGCCCACCAACGGCGGCGCCGACGCCACCTTGCAAATCACCGCGGCCAGCATATTAACCATGGCCGTCACTCGTCAGGCCTTTTGGCTAGCAGAGTAGCAGCCGAGCATTCATTTGCTCTTCCAGGTTCAGCATCTCAAATTTTCGACTCCCTGCCAAGCAGCCAAAGAACTTAAAGAACCACACACTAGCGTTAATCAGAGCCCACACACGCTGCCTTAAACAGAGCCCAGTAATTTTATTTTAGGCCAAAAACAAATTTACGTTTCGATTTGGTTGGGGTGCGCCAGGCAAGGGCAGCAGTGCAACGCCCGAGCGACGCTTGAGAGCCCCAGTGGCAAGCCACTGTGGTGGACCCTCCCCCACAAAAAATAAGATTAATATCGAAGTGGACACTTGGCCCACATATCAGATATTAAACTGATAAGAACAGATACTACACTTGATCTTAGCCAAAAGGCCGAGAAAGGTATGCTTTGGAACGGCGGCCTGGGCATCCTTATGTAGGGAGTCGACGCCTCCGCTCTGCATCGCTCGGCGAGGTGGGACTAAAACACACTGCGTACTCCTCCGATGATCGGTTGAACGCGCGCGCGGGCAGGTGATGGGCTGGTGGAGTCCGATGCGTGCTGGCTTGCTGCTCTCGTGGAAAGTAAGGCCCACTTGGTAAACTCCAAGCCCAACAACGCATCATATGGTTCCTCTTTTCTTTTGTTTTTGGTTTGATATTAATATCATTTTCTTTCTTGGAAACTATCTCCTGATCGATTATTTGAGCACTACGTTCAGAAAAGTTTTGATGAATCGACAACGTAGTAGAAAGTGTTGATGTACTAAAAAGAAGGAAAACACCCACTGATCTTGCCAAAGTACAACTCTACATTTTGAGAAAATATGTGTAATATCGGTAACCATGAACAACGTAGTTATAACGCTGCATTAGCCCTAGAATACCGGAACGCTCCACTAGGAGACTACGGAGGGTATACTCCTTGTACCGTTGTACGTCCAAATTGACACAGACAGCAAGCCACATTAGGCTTCCATTCCATCACAGATTCAGAATTAATCTAGCAGGAAACAATCACGTTTTCGAATGAATTGTTTCCCATGATATTTTCATTCAAAAATACCATGTGTGTGGAAATTCGCAAGGTGTGCATGTATACAGCGGCACAATTAGGTGCTGCACAACAAAGTCACAAACTGTTTATTCTGTTTACTGGTTGCTGCATGTAAAGAAAGGTTAGGAGCATCATGCGTTGATCAGTCGCCTGCACGTACTGAAGAAAGGTTAGGAACATCGTGCGTTGATATGTCGCCTGCACGTATTGCATGATAAGTCACAAACCGTTTTCTTATCTTGTGCTGATGACTAAGCTCTCTCAAATACCTCACAGTATCAAACGAAAGAGGTCCGAGAAGAAAAGCGGTTGCGTTCCTGTACAGACGCGGAGGAATTGCATCAGCATTCAGCTGAAGCGAAATAGAAATGGCAAAACCGAGCTCTGCAGCTCTTTTATGGACATACAGGCGCAACGTCTCCAGAATTAGAGAGCCAGGACATGTCGCACAAATGACACTTCCATATGACTGTTTCGACTGAATAAGATTACAGTATACGATTTTGCCAAGCAGAGTTGCAGACTATGTAGACCTCCAGTTTGATTTACTACCTCCAAGACGTATTTGATCATCTCAAACAGGCACGAACTTGCCGCATCACCATCGAATAACGTCACTAAGATTCAGATCAAATGAGCATCGATTGCATTTATAGGAAAGATCATGCATTTGGAAATCTGCAGACAACCGGACGGACATCTGCAGAACACATACCATACTGGATCAAAAAGAAAAAAAAAATCAAAGAAACGGAGAACACGGGATTCGGAATTTCAGATCCATCAGCCGCCCCAAATCACGCAGGGCCGCATTTCTCAGCAATAATACAATGGGATCGAACAAAAACGGTCACACAATCGATAGCATCAAAGTCCCGAGAACTAATGACCCAAGAAGAAACGGATCGGATCAACCGGCGTGATCTGCGCGGTCACATCTTGGCGAAGGAGGCGGAGGAGCCGGAGCGGTCGTAGTAGTACTCGGGGAGGGCCTCGGGGCGGGAGAACATGAGCGGGCGGTCCTTGGCCTCCTCGAGGTCCACGTCGTCGCCGTCGTCCTCCGCGGTGTGGAGGTGGATGCAGGAGCAACGCTCCAGGGACGCGAAGAAGGCCGACGCCACGCCCGTGGCCACCCAGATCGCGTAGCCCTCCATCTTCTCGTACGAGAGGATGCCGCCGTTGGGGTTGATGCCGCCATTCATGGCTGACGTCGTTTGGCCGGGGCAACAGCGGAGGCGAGAGGGAGGGGGAGGTGCGGTGCGGTGCGGTGGGTGGGGTGGTGGGTTATTTTTGCGCTTCCGTGAGCTGTCGCGGGCTCGCGGCGGTTCCAAAATTGGGGAAGGGACGACCTCGAGGAAGCTTCAGAGTTCAGGCACCAAAAAAGCTGTACCACTACTTGGCATGAAGACAGACAAGCCCGATGGATATTGAGATTGAGGAGCTGCATGCACTGGTCAAGGTTTCCAAAGACATCGGGAATAAAGATTTCGATGAGTGAACTCTATAAATGGATATCATTGTTGATTCGAAGTGGTGGTCATCTGAGCCTTAAATCTTTCGTCATGAGCATCTCTGCAAGGCTCGGTTGCAAGGGACACCTGATGCCGGAAAATGCTGCGCAAGAAGATTAACGGAGGCAAAATCTCGACGAGGATTTCAGCCAAAAATAGCCTGGGCGATCGATCGTTCGCGCCACGTTTCCACTTGATCGATCCTCCACGAGCCGCGGCGGTACGGGACGCCTCGACAGCCACGTGGGCCCCGGAGCGGGCGCCAAGCGGACGGGAGCCGAACCCGTCGGGGCGCGGGATAAGCCGATAAGATAGAAGACAGGTGCCTGGCGTCCGCGACTCCGCCTCGTCGCAACCCCTGCGCACGCACCACCCCGGCAGCGCCAGCCAGCCACCCTCTCCTTCTCCGCTTCTCCGCGTCCTCGCAGCCGGCGGCCACCGCGCGCGTTTATCTGGCATGGCATCGTCCTGCATCGCCTCGCCCGGCGCGGTCAGCGCCGCGCTCTGCAGGTCGCGGCGGCCAAGGTGCCGCGTGGCGTGCTCGGCGGCCGACGCGGGCGGCGCCGAGCCTGGGTGGCTCCTGGCCGGGCGCAAGAACGCGGGCCGCCTCGCGTGCGGCGTGCTGGCGGCCTGGGCCGTCGCGTCCGCGTCCAACCCGGTCATTGCAGCCGGCCAGGTTGGTGGGGTTCCCCTCTCCTATACCGCAATGAGGGCGGGCTTTACTTCAGATTGACCTCACATTTTGGTCGAATGCAGATATCAGATCGTAATGTGATGGAATTTCAGACTTTGCTTGGGTTTTGAAAACAAAATCTTTGCCAAGTGTTAGTTTGTTTAAGTAATTCAGTATGACTTCAGATTGAAATGACCTCTCGTACATTTTAGGATCGATAGCAGATAGTAATGAAAATTTGATTATTATGACATATATAGTCACGATTTACTCTCTCTCTCTCTCTCTCTCTCTCTCTCTCTCTCTCGGTCAAAAGAATCGGTGTCAAATATAGAAGCCTGCTCTGTCTGAAAGTTCTGTCCATGGAGAACACTAATACTTAGGCTAAACATAGAACTTTACCCCCTTAACATAGAAATCAAGCTGTCGGAATGGAGTTTTTTCGGTTAAAGCTCTGTTGGAAAAAGAAACGGCATTGTATTGTTCTTGGTAAGAAAGTGGGATAGAACACGAGACTTTTTAGTGTTAAACTTAGAGCATATGCCAGTATGTTAGTACACATTTGACATGAGCTGCCGGAAGATCAGTGAGTCTATAGTTGTATAGCAGTTGCACCCAAATTCAGCATCACTTCTGCTCAATCTAAAACTAGAAATTCTGCTCTTGATTAGTACTATATCACACATGAGCCTTCAGATTTGCATGTGCATACGATTGGTTCTGGTGCTGCTACAGAGGATAGGGGAATATTTGTTGTGACATTATCATTTTGCACATTTCACTGAAGAAGTATGCTCTTATGTTCGGTTATAAGATGAACTCTCTCTCTCTCTCTCTCTCGACACACGCGCACACACACACACACAGACACACGCGCACACACACACTCTGAGTGTGTGTGTGTAATCACACACACACACAGACACACGCGCGCACACACACACAAACAAACACAAAACACACACACGCTATACAAACAAACACACACGCGCGTGCGCGCACACACACGCAAAAACAAACAAACACACACACACACACACACACACACACACACACACACACACACACACACACTATGTTTAGTGGTGTTCCTTCTTCATGCGGTCGTGTTGCTGACATAACTTTCATTTGTGTTTGTTTTGGTTGTTAGAGGTTGCCTCCACTCTCAACAGAACCCAACAGATGTGAGCGTGCATTTGTGGGGAACACAATTGGTCAGGCAAACGGGGTGTATGACAAGCCTCTTGATCTCCGGTTCTGTGATTACACGAACGAGAAAACTAATCTGAAAGGCAAGTCTCTAGCTGCAGCCTTGATGTCCGATGCAAAGTTTGACGGCGCTGACATGTCAGAAGTTGTCATGTCCAAAGCTTACGCTGTTGGTGCAAGCTTCAAAGGTAACCATTGTACACTTCTTTTGCTATTCTGGTTCACTGCACAACATTGCTGAATTGTTTCCAAATGCTAAACTTTGATCATGCTAGCTGAACCTTTATCGAGCCAAATTATAAGTGGAGTGATGAAGACTTTTCTTTCAAATGCTTTTAGGAACCGACTTCACGAATGCAGTGATAGACCGTGTCAATTTCGAGAAGGCCGATCTCACAGGGGCGATCTTCAAGAACACGGTTTTATCTGGATCGACCTTTGAAGATGCAAAGATGGACGATGTCGTGTTTGAGGACACAATCATCGGCTACATCGACCTTCAGAAGCTATGCACAAATACCAGCATCAGCGCAGATTCGAGATTAGAGCTGGGTTGTAGGTGATTGATTCGGCAGGCAGAGGTCATCTATCAGCGCTGTTCATGTTAATGCCAGTATCAGCGTTCATATATCTGTCTATAGAGCCAACATGAGGAGATGTGTTCGCGGCATTTATATATGTACAAACTACAAACCTTTGTATATCTCAAATATATCATCAGTAATTACACAAAAGGAAGCCTATATGCTTTCCCCATTTATTTTGTTCTTCACACTGCATACCCTGGGTAGATACATGCATGCTTTATTCCACACACCATTTTTTTGGTTTCTTGATCACACACAACCACAATACTAGCACCACACACTACAGTACTTATACGCTAGCTTGCCAACATTATTTCCGCTCCTGTTGGCTCCTGGATGCGCATGTCTAGTATACTGACCCCTACAAGGGCCGATGCTACTGTTCCAACTGCAGCCACAGCTGGACACACACACACACACACACACACACACACACACACACACACACACACACACACAGAGCAATACCTAGATGCACACACCATCTAAATGGCCGGCCCGATGTGCCCGGGCACTTGCCGGTAAAAAGGTCTTGTCTTTGGCTGGAAGGCAAGGCGGTTTCCCGACGGGTGATGGCATGATGACGCATACGGTTGGTTCATTCGGCATCGTCGCCGCAGCTGGAGTCGACGATGCAGGGCTCGACGCCGCCGGTTATCCAGAGGAACCAGGCGTAGCTGCTCCTGATGTGGCTGCTCTCCGGCTCCTCGTCGATGGCGTTGGCGAACATTTCCTCCGCGCGGGCCACGTCGCCGCGGGCGTGCCACAGGAAGATGGCGTACCTCCGCATCGCCTCGCCGTCCGCCGGCTCGGCGGCCACGGCCTGCTTGAAGTACATCTCAGCCCTGCAAAGAGGTGATCATCATCATTAATTAGCAACATGTACGTATTATATGTGTAATAAGAAATCATAACAAATCAAGATGCTGACAGGCCGGGAACATGTAACGGTACGGCAGCAAGCATGCAAGTAACGTCGTCCAGGACAAACCTTTTGATGTCCTTGTCGAACTCGTAGAGAAGCTGCGCGTAGTTGGACAGGATGAGCGAGCTCGCGCCGCCGCCGGCGATGATCCTCTCGTACGCCGCCTTCCTGCGCCTGGCGCGGGCGCTGTTGATCTCCTGGATCTCGTCCTCGTCCAGCTCCTCCACCACGTCGCCGCCGCCGTCGCCGCCATGCAGATCGTTATGCATGATGCCGATCCTGGACCACAGGTCCTTCTCCACGTCCGGCTCCACCAGCTGTGGCAGATCCTCGTCGTCCACAACCACCTCCTCCTCCTCCTCCTCGTCCACCACCACCTCCTCCTCCTCCTCCTCGTCCTCCTCGCGGTCAGGTTGGGGCTCCTGCTCCTCGTTGCCCGACGGTGGCGGGTCGGGCTTCTTCGCCTGCGCCCGCACCCGCTTCACCTGCCCCTCCACCGCCGTGCCGAGGCAGGACGCGACCATCCCGAGCAGGCCGACGGCGAGATCCGGCGGCGACTGGAGCTCATGCACCTTGCGGACCACCCACGCCACCGCGTCGCCCGCGCCGCGCGCGGCCTCGGCAGCGCCCCCGGCCGCCGCGCTCTGGACGGCCTCGACGGCCTTGACCAGCGCTGCCACCGCGCACTCGGCGGCGTTCGCGGCGGCCGCCCGCGGCACCCCGCGCCGCGCCGCCGCCTGCTTCCTCTCGGCCTGGATGGCGCGCAGCGACGCCGGCATCGCGGCCATCGACGGCGGCTGCTGCTGCTCGTGCCCGCCGCACGCCGCCACGGGCCTGAAGAACCTGGCCTTCCTCCGGTCCCCGACCCTCGCGGACGCCGCTGAGAACGCGGCCACCGGCGGCGGGGCGCTCCTGGGCAAGGCGATCATGCTCGCCGGTATCATCCTCGATCGCGACTAAAACGGGAAACGGAACGAACGATCACGTTGCCCGCGAAGAAACTCTCTCGAGCGGAATGGGTGTCTATTTGGATCCAAGAACCCACCAAGGACGGTGTTTTTGAATGGCGATCTCAAGCCAGTTTGCGGCGAGGAAGCCGGGGCAATGGCGGAGTATTTATAGCCGCGGCGGGGAGGCGACGGTGCGTGAGTTCGGGCCAGTTTAGCCTGGGTTAATTTCGCCGCGGGCCACGGGAAAAGGCTCGGCCGCGCGCTGCTCTCGGCGGGCGTCGTTTTGGCCGCGACCGCCATGGCTGCGCGGCTCGTGTGAGGAGACGCTGGATGGATACACACGCAGACGTGGCATGGCACTGCGCCGTGGCCTCCAACCTGGAAAGCGGCGTTTGCCAAAGCGTGCGGGGGAGTCGGTGACCGGAGTGGAAACCGAAGGCGCCACCACATAGAGAGGAGTGCCAAGAATACATCATGAATCGATGAAATTACCATGAACACATGAGCAAAATCGTTCACCGTTGGTGGAGCGTTACATGGAAACCATAATAAATTGTGAAATAATATTTTTAATTTTAGAAAATAGTTCCCTTTTTTATTACTACCAATGCCAACTTGCAAAAATTTCAAACAATTGAGTTGGATTTGTGCACCGATGTCTCAGTCATTTTCCATGAGACTAGGTTGAACCGTGTAAGATGCGGAAAGAGATCAATACAATTCAATCAAGAGAAGAAAACGATAGCTGACACGCCAACGGATTTTTTACTTTCCACGTATGAAAGGTTGTCGTATGTTATAAAAGCCTTGTTCATGCGTGCAACGCTTCGGGGGTTAGAGATAACCATGAGTTGGCATCCATATCAGGACTTGAATTATTTGTCGGTTCGACGAAAGAAACACACAAGTTAGGTAGAAATCAACACACTGTATTGTGTTGTGGCAGCGTAAGAAGCCTTGGGAGTGCATTACACTAAAAAACAAGAATGGGTTAAGTGTTGTATTGTCGATTTCCGCAAGCCGACATGAGAAGGTTGATGGACACTACACGGTGTTTTCAGATTTAAGGGAAAGCATGAGTTGGCATAGATATCCTGGCTAATTTGGTTGTTGGTTCATAGATATCCTGGCTAGTCTGGACCGATGTCTCGGTCATTTTACATGAGACTATGTTGAACCGTGTAAGATGCGGAAAGGCATGAATACAATTGAGTCAAGAGAAGAAAAAGATAGCTGACACGCCACAGATTTTTACTTTTTCCACGTATGAAAGGTTATCGTATGCTATAAAAGTCGTGTCCGTGCGTGCAATGCTTCGAGGATTAGAGATAACCATGAGTTGGCATCTATATCCGACTTGAATTCATTTGTTGGTTTCGACGAAAGAAACACACAAGTTGTGTACAGATGAACACGGTATATTGTGCTGAGGCGGCGGAAGAAACCTGACGAGTGCATTACATTCCAGAACAAGAATGGGTTAAGTGTTGGATTGTCGATTTCCGCAAGCTGACATGAGAAGGATGTTGGACACTCCATGATGTTTTCAGATTTAAAGGAAATCATGAGTTGGCATCTATATCGTCGCTAGTTTAGTTGTTGTTTTGGATTAAACCAAGACAGAAAAAGTAATACAAAGAAAGGAAAAACATGTTATGGTCAATGTATCATGTCAATGTAATGCTTGTTTATAGAAGATAATGCATGATAAAATTTAGAAGTGTGATGTGCAAATTACATGTCAACATAAAAGGAGGAGAATAGTAACATGTGACATGATTCAGTGTGCAATGTTGCTCACCGTTGATGTGGCATTACATGGAGCTATAATAAATTATGAAATATTATTTTAATCTTTTAGAAAATAGTTCTTTTTTTTCAGTACTACAAATGCCAACTTGCAAAAAATTCAAACATTTGAGTTGGATTTGTGGACCTATGTTTCGGGCAATATACATGAGACTAGGTTGAACAGTGTAAGATACGGAAACACATCAATATAATTGAGTCAAGAGAAGAAAAACGATAGCTTACACTCCATAGATTTTTACTTTCCACGTATGAAAGGTTGTTGTATGCTATAAAAGCCATGTCCGTGCGTGCAATGCTTCGAGAATTAGAGATAACCCATGAGTTGGCATCTATATCAGAACTTGAATCCATTTGTTGGTTACGAAAGAAACACAAAAGTTGGTTAGAAATCAACACGGTGTATTGTGCTGTGGCAGCGTAAGAAGCCTGGCGAGTGCATTACATTCCGAAACAAGAATGCGTTAAGTGTTGGATTGTCGATTTCCGCAAGCCGACATGAGAAGGTTGTTGGACACTCCACGATGTTTTCAGATTTAAAGGAAATCATGAGTTGGCATCTATATCATCGCTAATTTAGTTGTTATTTTGGATTAAACCAACACCGAGAAAGTTATACAAAGAAAGGAAAAACATGTTATGGTCAATGTAACATGTCCATGTATGCTTGTTTATAGAAGATAATGCATGATAAAATTTAGAAGTGTGATGTGCAAATTACATGTCAAGATAAAATGAGGAGAATAGTAACATGTGACATGGTTCAGTGTGCATTATTGCTCACCGTTGATGTGGCATTACATGGAAACCATAATAAATTATGAAATATTATTTTTATCTTTTAGAAAATAGTTCTTTTTTCCGGTACTACCAATGCCAACTTGCAAAAATTCAACCAATTAAGTTGGATTTGTGGACCGATGTCTCGGGCAATTTACACGAGACTAGGTTGAACAGTGTAAGATACGAAAAGACATCGATTCTGTCGTCGCTCGAATAATCGAGAGAACGGCAAATATTTGGTTCGGGGAACAACGATCAATCGAGGTATCGATCTAGGGCAAGAGAGTTTTTATACTGGTTCAGGCCTCCCGAAGGATAATAACCCTACGTCCAGTGTATGTCGTGTTGAATATGGTGGTGTGTATGATGTACAATGCAATTGTCCTCTCATCGGAGGGTTACATGTATATTTATAGTCCTTGTTACCGCCTCTAGGAGTCCTTGCCTTGTTCTACAAGACTTCCGATCTGTAGTAACAGATTCGGAGTCTATCTACAAGTTTCCTTTCGTGCGAAACAAGTCTTCGGAAAATACCAAACTAAGTCTTCGAGAATATCTGAAAATATGGGTTACGACATAAGCCCCCGAAACATGTCCCTTGGCCGATTCGTCTTTGATACGAAGAATCCTGTCTTCATGTGAACTTCTGACAAGGGATATGTTCTTCACTGAGCACACATACTTCAGATATTCTTGTCTTCAAACCTTGAGTTATTGGAACAGTTCACCGAACCTGGTCTTCGGAATAACTGAACGCACAGGTCTTCGGGGGTAACTGACTCAACCGAGTCTTCGGGCAACCGAGAGAACTGAGTCTTCGGGGCTACTGAGAGAACCGAGTCTTCGGAACCACAGCAACCACATTGAGTGATCGGAATAACCTTTCCTTTAAATAAATTTGCCAACACCTGGTCTTTAAGAGGACCATCAATCCAGGGAGTTCAGAGAAGATAGTAAACAATTCCCATCCTTATCCCTTTTTCTTAGTCCAGCCATGGCATTGATTCTGCTTCAGAGCATGAAAAGACCTTGACATGACCCTTCAGCTTCTTGTCTTTATCCTTCAAGTCAGGCCCACCAAGGTTCCTCCTGGACTCCCCGCGTCGCCGCGCGGTTTCCCAGGAAGAAACATAAAAAATCCAATCTGCACTTGACCTTTCAGTTCCCAAAAGGCCACCTTTTGGCTATAAATGATTAGGACGGCGGAGCCCCCAAGTATCACTTTCGCATCCACCATCCACCATGGGCAAGAAAAGACCCACCACTCCACAATTCATGAAGTGGTTCGACGACGAGCTCGCCAGCGGGTCGGGATCCTCCTCCGCGCATCCCGCTGGCGCTCCACCGCCGGTAGCTGCTGCTCCTCCTCCGCTCTCCGCGGAAGATTACGGACTCCCTCCTCCGAGTCCCCCTCCAGATCCATCTCAGGTCGTAGACCTAGAGGCGGACACGGCGGGAGATGAAGAGTTCGCGCGCCGCCTCCACGTCGCCCTGAACAAGGGGCCACGCGGGATTCCGGCGGACGCCAAACCCATCCTTCTCGACGACTCCGACAGCGACGACGGCGACGACAACGACGACAACAGCGACGACGACGAGCCGGCCAAGAAGAAAGCCATGGTCCTGTACAATCCTGGCTGGGCTCCCTGGACGAGCGCTCAAGCCGGATCCAGTCAGGCTGGTGGTTCCATTCCCGTCGCCGCAGAAAATCCTCTCCTTCCTACCGGGGTCATCAACCCGGTCATGGCATTGAACGAGGGTTCTACCCTCTCCACCACCGAGGTGCCCCTCCCGCTCATCACTTATGGTGAGGGCAGCGTAGGTGCAGGCTCTGCCGCTGCTGCTGCCGAAGCCTCCTCTCCCCTCATCACATATGAGGAGGACGAGGTTGATGCTGATGCTGCTGTTGCAGCTCCTGAGGACGCTGATGATCAGCGGAACTAAGGATAGGGGATGGCTATCATGCCATCCTCTTAGCAGTAGTCTCGGTTTTCTTGTTTTTCTTCTTCTCCTGTTTTATTCTTCTGTCAAGCAGGTCGGAGAGCAGAACCTAGATAGTTTTCTGCATGTCTTGCTTGTAATATCTTTTGGCTACCTCCCGGTAGGCCTTCTTGAGGTTGTCCTGGGACGCGTCCTTGGACACATCAAGGGCTGCCTTCAATCCAAGATTATAGTTCTGAATGATATTGTATCTGTGATGTTGGCTTCTCTTTTTCTCTTGACAATGGACCTTGCATGAGTCTTCGAAATAACTGAGCTTAGCTTCTCCGATGTGTCTCGATGAAACGAGTCTTCGTAGCAACTAACAGATCACTTGGTCGAGAACTCTTCGGGAGTAGTACTCAACACGTTTTTCACGCACCGAAGGCTCTTTCGATCCAGATTGTTAATCGTACATTGTTAATTATTCGGAGCAATTGATCCCGAAAAATACTCCAACTTCTTACCTCACAACCAGGTAGTTATCCTTCCAAAAACCGAGCGCAAATCCAAACGCATTATTTTAATAACAGAAAAGAGCATCACCTCGGTATATTCCGCACGTAACCCAAGGAAGGGAAATCCCGCATTTATGGGGAGGCGAACCGTCACGCCGGGTTTTACTTAAGCCCTTCACGCCGTATTCTTTTTCCTCCATCCTTTAGTCTGCACTCTTTTCCATTTCCTCAAACCCTAAACATTTCACATGGCCGCCGCATCCTCGTCCGCCACAATCTCCGGCAATCCCAACGAGAATCGATCCTCCGACTCCCACGACTCCAACATTCTCTCACCCAGGCACAGCAGAAGATGAAGAAGGGAGAAATCCCGAATCTCCAGGATACTGGAAGAAATCCTCTCTTTCCCTGGAGTATTTGGATGAACTGGAGAAAAGGGGGATGATCTCGGCTTTCTGACTCGTCGGAAACCGGCGAAGAGGAGTACCATCATTGCAACACCACGGAAATCCCGGTATTTGAGGCTCATCTCATGTGTGGTTTCAACCTTCCGCCTTCTAAGTTTCTTGAGCAAATCTGTAGATTTTACCATATCGAGATGGTTCAACTCAAACCCAATGCTGTGTGATGATGCTTAGCATGTTGCCATCTTGTGTGAATTGGTTGGGCGTAGCCCCCTGCTTGAATCTGTGGCGCCATTATCACCAGCCCCGGTATTACAAGGGTCAGATGATGGTGTTTTCAGTAGGCTTCGTACTGAGGAACAAATCTGAGTTCATCCCGTATCAGTATAAGTCTTCCTGGAGCGGATACGTCACCAGATATCTGATCTTGGACATGGAGAAGAAGAATAATGCAATCAAGCTTAACGGCTTAATGCCGAACCATGAGAAGTGGGACAAGGGTCTTCCGACCTATGTTCCTCGGTTGAATAAGATGATAGCCAGGGTCAATGAATTGATCAAATTGGGCTTGAGAGGAGAACATGTTGTGGAAGAATTCATCCGAAGACGCATCTTCCCTCTTCAAAAGCGTGATCCTCTGGCTATGCATTATACAGGTCCTGGCGAACCTAATTGGCTACCAGTTGGAGGTAGATGTTCATCACTCATCAACATATCAGTATATACTTGATATCTGATTTCTGTTTGATAAGCATGTCATCTTTTTCTCTCCTTTACAGCTGTCGAACTCTCCGAAGACGATGTCTTCCAGAGAGTGTATGATATCATGGGCACTGGACCGAAGGCCAAGCCTTCGACAGTGCCTCTTCCTTACAGTGCAGAAAATCCACCTCCCGAGGTATGTTGATCGTAGATCGCCTCGATTTACTTGAAGATATATTTTCTGCCATACTAATCTTGTGTTCTGCAGAACCTTTATGAACCCGGCCCCGACGATGTCCAACCTGATGTTGATATAGTCATCGGGGACAGTGATGAAGAAAACAACGGTGATCGGGAGAAGGATACTGCCGTTGCCGATGACGCCACCAGCTCTCTTGAGCGAAAGGTGGCTGCTGTTGCTGCTGTTGAGCAGTCTGAGGCACCAGGAGAAGCCGAAGGCGCTGGACCAGCTGCCGATCCCACGTCCGGTAATGCTCCGGTGGGTGTCGAAGCCACTAGTCCTCCTCCGCCTGCCGTCGAGTCTTCGAAGCCCCCAGCTGGGGCGAAGTCAAAGACAACGACTCGCAAGCGCTTCCGAACAGCTACTCCTGCAGCTCCAACAGCTCCAGCAGCCTCAACAGCTCCAGCAGCTCCATCAGCTCCAGCAGCTGTTGCTCCCGATGTCCCCGAACTGCCTCCAACTCGCGTCGCCAATCCTCGTACCGGCGATCAGGTACCCATCGAAATAGTTTTCGGCAGTCTCTTTAAAGGATTTTCCAAAATCTCTCAAGTCTTGTCTTCCCAGGCGACATCTGCTTCTAGCCCTGCTGCCAGAGAGAAGACGCTTCCGCACCAAGAGGTATACTTCGTGAGTATTCTTGCTAAATTCCCTTGCTGTTTGAAACATTTTCATCCGATCTTCTGATATGTGATCATGCTGTAGTGTTCCATCTTCTTCTGCTGAACCTGCTCCTGCTGTCAACCCTCCGGCCCCGATCGTACAATCAGCGCCCCGAACAGGCCCTAACTGTTTCTGTTTCCGATCCGGGACAGTTGGGGAGAGCTTAGTGTTTGACAAGCTGAGCCAGGAGGTTGTTGCTGCCAGGCAGTGGCATTTGCGAACTTGCAAGCGCCTTACTGACAGGATCAAACAGAAGGATGGAGAACTTGCCACTCTTCAGAAGAAACTTTCTGATGTTGAGGCTGCCTATGCTTCATCTGGGAAAGATGATAGAATTCGAGAACTCGAAGCGGCTCTCATGCTTTGAACAAAACCCATGACGAAGCAAAGGAAGCTCATGCCAGGGAGATCACAGATCTAAAAGCTGAACATAAGGAGTACCTCAAGGATCTGCGTGTCGAAAGAGATGCTTTATCGAAAACAGCGGAGGGTAATTCTTCCTGTCATATGCTGTTTACTCTTTGCCTTCTGCATACCCCTGAAGTAATCTAATATCTTCTGTTGTAGATTTGAGCTCCAAAAATGAAACCCTACGCACCGAGAACACAGCCAAGACCCAAGTGATCCAAACTCTGCAGGCGGAGGTGAAGAAGCTGAAGGAGGCCAACAAGATCCTGTCCGCAGAGAAGGCCAAACTTGCTGACAAGGTTGCTGATAGTTTAGTCAATGGCTGTGCCTTTGCTTTGGCTGCTTTGAAGAATCGTCATCCTGAATTGGATGTGAAGGTTGTAGAGCAAGGCTTTACTTGTAGTATAGGTGAACGTGATGCACTTGTTGACGGTCTGATGGAATCAGCCGACAAGTTCATCATGGACTTGAACTTGGATGTATCTCCTTCTGACGAGGAGAAGCCCTGAATTGTTTGTGAAGCCCTGTAATCATACAATCTTTTGATGTATTATTGGAGCTCAAGCTCCTGTTAATCTTGATTTAGATATGCATAGGAGCCCAGCCCCTGCTTTTTTGAATACAGTTTTAACTGTATGCAGGAAAGCATTACCACTAATATGCACGATCTAAATAACAGAGAGGAAGGCGTATTAATTCAGTGACGCTTAGCTTTGCCTGTGACAAGCTACGTTTGAACTAAGTTTCTGAAGTTGTTCCATATCTGGAATTCATAATAGCTGTATAACATTTGACTTTGCGCATGGCAAGTTATGTTTCAAGCTAAGTAATGGGGGTGTTGATCTTGCAACGTGGTCTGAAGTTGGCACTTATAACTCGATGGCTAAGGCTCTTACTTCAGACACTCGGGGAGACTTACGAAACTTATGAACCATTGGCCGAGCTATCAGGTAGCACCATATGGCATAAGACTTGCAGTCTGTTGGGTGGTTGATCGTGCAACCGGCCTAGGGAGAGCCGCTTATTAACCTCATGGGCTAAGGGTCCCTCGCTAGAACATCATGGGGGTCAATTAACTTATGAACCACAGTGTGGCTAAGCCTTATGACCAATCTTGCCTGAAGAGGCTGTTCGTACCGATGCCTTATAACCCTCATGTGGCTAAGACATCAGCCAAACTAGTAGACCGACCTAGGTCAGCCTTTAGATCTTGCACAGTAGATGAAGAAACTGAACACGCTTTTTCATCAAACAATGGATTACACATAAACTTTCTAAGCTGATCAGTGTTCCATGTTCCGGGCAATAATCACCATCAATGTGGGCTAAGATATAAGCCCCCAGTCCAGCATCTTCAACTACGATGTATGGTCCTTCCCATGGAGAAGACAACTTGTGCTTATCCTTGGTTTTTATATCCTTCTTGATCACCAGATCTCCCACATCTAAATGTCGACCGACCACTTTGCGACTGTACTGCTTCTTCAGAACCTCCTGATAATGTGCCACATTATGGAGTGCTGTGTTGCGTTCTTCTTCGAGGAGCAGTAGATCAACCTCTCGAGAGATTTGCTGGTCGTCTTCATAGAAATTGGTGACCCGATGAGCCCCAAGTGAATCTCGGGTGGTAGTACTGCATCAGCGCCGTAGACTAGGAAGAATGGAGTTTCCTTCGTGGCCCGACTGGTAGACGTCTGTGCTGACCACAGAACGGTCGGTAACTCTTCGATCCAATTCTTGCCTTTAGCTGCTAGCTTCTCGTAGACTCGTGCACGCATTCCTTTCATAAGGATCCCGTTGGCTCGCTCAACAGCACCATTGGTTTGAGCATGAGCCACCGAAGATGTCGGGGTGAATTATACCATGATCAGCACAAATTTTTCAAACCGGCGACCGATGAACTGGCGACCATTGTCTGATATCAGCTTTCTGGGAACTCCGAACCTTGTGACTATACTCCTCATGAACTTGACAGAAGCGACCTCAGTGATGTTCACGACCGCCTCTGCCTCGATCCACTTGGTGAAAGTGTCGATGGCGACGTATAAGAATTTATACCCTCCTTTGGCTTTAGGAAACGGTCCCAATATGTCGACCCCCAGATAGCAAAAGGCCATGTAATTGGAATTGTATGCAACTCTTGAGCATGCCTTGTACTTTGCCTACTGAAGAATTGACAGGACTTACATGTCTGCACGAGGTGAATAGCGTCCTGCTTCGCCGTGGGCCAGTAGAATCCGTGCCTGAATGCTTTGCCGATGAGAGTGCGATAAGCCACATGTGCACCGCAGATCCCACCGTGTATATCATGTAGCAATCGAATACCATCTTCCGCAGAAACACACCTCAGCAGAATCCCATTGAGACCTCTTCTGTAGAGCACGTCGTCAATCAACACATAATGCTTGGACTTGCGGGCCAGCCGCTCCGTGGCCGCATCATCATCTGGGATAGGACTGTTTTCGAGAAACAGGCGAATTGGTACACGCCAATCTTCGACAGAACCTTCTCCTGTGTCGATAACCATCAACTCCACTGCATCATGCGTGCTAGCCGCCGATGGCTTGTGGAGCTTTTCTAAAAACACATCGTCTGGGACTGGAGATCGTGATGAAGCAATGCACGCTAAATGATCAGCGTCACGATTGTCCAGCCGTGGTACGTACTGCACTTCGAGACCATCAAACCCTTTCTCCAGCTTCCGAACTTCTGCAAGATAATCGGCCATCTTCGGATCAGAGCACTGATACTCTTTCTGTACCTGCCGGGCGACTAACTGTGAATCCCCTTTCACGAGCAGTCGGCTGATACCGAGAGATTTGGCAATGCGGAGACCTGTCACGAGGCCCTCATATTCTGCAACATTGTTCGTAGCTTGGAAGAGCAACTGAATGGCGTACTTCAATATTTTTCCTGCCGGAGATATGAAGACCACTCCAGACCGGCACCTTTCAATGTAAAAGAGCCTCGAAATACATGACCCAGTGATCTGGATCTTTCTTGTCGTCATCACCATCATCGGTCCACTCTGCTATGAAATCCGCCAGAGCTTGTCTTTGATGGCTGTTCGAGGGACATATTCGATCTGGTATTGACCAAGCTCTACAGACCATTGAGCGATTCTGCCGATGGCATCCTTGCAATGCAAAACAGTCTGGAGCGGTCTATCCGAGACCACCTTGATTGGATGAGCTAGGAAGTAATGCTTCAGCTTTCTGGACGTCATCAACACTGCGTACAATAGCTTCTGCACCATCGGGTAACGCGTCTGGGCATCTTTCAATATCTCGCTGACGAAATAAACAGCAAACTGTTTGGGCCCGGTGTCTGTTTCCCGTTCAACTGTCAGCGCAGCACTGACAACTGAATCTGTGGGCAGCAACATACAGTAGCAGTTCCTCATTGGGCTGGGGGGTTTCAGGGTGGGCATGTTTTTGAGGTAAGCTTTGAGCTCCTTGAATGCCTCTTCTGCCTGGTCATCCCACTGAGAACCATCTTGATTGCGTAATAACTTGTAGAATGGCATACCTCGTTCTCCCGATCTCGAGATGAACCGGTTCAGGGCCGCCATCATGCCTGCTAGCTTCTGGACTTCTCGCCTGGTCTTCGGAGGCTTCAGCTTTTCAAGAGCCGCAACTTTTACTGGGTTGGCATCAATCCCTCGCTCGGAAATCATGTATCCCAGTAGCTTTCCAGACTTCACCCCGAAGACACACTTGGCAGGGTTGAGCTTCATCTTGTACTTTCTCAGATTGTCGAAGGTTTGCTTCAGGTCGGCCAGGAGATCATCGGACTTCTTGGTCTTGACAACAATGTCGTCAATGTAAGCTTCGACGTTCTTCCCGATCTGATCCTCGAAGACTATGTTGACACACTTCTGATAAGTACACCCCGCATTCTTCAGCCCGAAGGGCATTGTGATGTAACAGAATATTCCGAACGGCGTGATGAAGGCCGTCCTTTCTTGATCATCGACATTGAGGCTAATTTGATGATATCCAGAATAAGCATCAAGAAAACTTAATAACTCACTAGTGGATGTAGAGTCTACAATCTGATCTATCCTCGGAAGAGGGTACTCGTCTTTAGGACAAGCTTTATTCAAACTAGTGTAATCGACGCACATGCGCCAGGACTTGTCTGGCTTAGGAACTAGTACAGGATTTGCTAGCCATTCAGGATAGTCTACCGTTCTAATGAACCCGGCTTTGAGAAGCCTAGTGACCTCCTCATGTATGGCGTCGCGTTTGTCCGGCGTGTACCTTCGCTGCTTTTGCTTGATCGGCTTGAAAGCCAGGGTCGATCCCCGATTTGTGCTCGATCACCTCCCTGGGGATCCCGGGCATATCAGATGGCTGCCATGCAAACACATCGATATTCTCCCGGAGGAAGGCTACGAGCGCGTCTTCCTATTTAGGGTCGAGGTTGTCCCCGACGTTGGTCTTCTTGCCGGGGTCGATGAAGCTGAGGCAATCGGCTTGCTGCCCTTTTTAGCAGGCTCATCTCCTTTTGTGCTTGGCCCGTCGACAGTCTTTGCTGGCGCTTGAGCGACCGCTGTCGACGGAGATGCGCATCTGAAGCCTTCGTGTCGGTAACTGCCTCTATCTGCCTTTGATCCTCCGCGGGTTTTTCGTCTGGCGTTGTGAGTCTTGATCTTTCGAATCGAAGTGGCCAGCTATGATTAACGCGTTGACATCGCACCTCACGGCCTGGTCTTGATCAGCGCACAGTGCGATAATACCCGCAGGTCCTGGGATCTGAGCATGGCGTAGGCGAAATGCGCAGCCGCCATGAACCTGAACAGGAACGGCCTTCCCAGGTGCAGTTGTAGGCAGATTCGAAGTCAGCCACTCGAACGTCAGAACTTCAGTTCTTCTATTTTCTCTCGGGCCCACTGTCACATGCTAACTCTATCTTCCCAAGAGGACGCGAAGACACCCCAGGCAAGATGCCATGGAATGATTCCTCAACTGGTCGGAGAGCGGTGATCGGCAGGCCCATCTGATCGTACGTCTTTTTCATCAACAGGTTGAGACCGCTTCCGTTATCGATCAACGTCTTCGCGACCTTGTTCCTGTGGATAATGATTTTGGCGAGAAAGGCAACTCTGGGTTGCTCAGCAGAGTCTTCGGGTGGTCATCGGCATTGAACGCAATCGGGGTATCCGACCACTCCAGTCTTCTTGAACAGGGTTCCGCCATAGCCACCTCTCTCTGCAGCTTCTTGTATTGGCTCTTGGACGACAGAGCGGAGCTTCCTCCGAAGATCATGTTGATCTCTGGGTACCTCTCCTCCTCGTCATCGTCATGATCTCTGCGACTCTGTAGCGTGTGGGCGTCATCCCGGTCATCGCGCTCCCTGGTCTCCCGATCTCGGTATTCTCGATCACGGCGCCCACGATCCTGATTCTCCCGATCTCGGTGCTCCCGATCTCGGTGTTCCCGATCTTGGCTTCGCGGCCCCGATCCTTTCTCTGGTTGTCCGTGAGGTCTTGCCCTCTTCTAGACGTTTCTTTTCGAGCTTGAGGTAATCGAAGCACTCTTCTAGTTCGTGATTTGGGAGCGATGAATCGGACACCACTTGGCCACGCCTTCGGGACGACCTCGCTTCTTACGGAAGTGATTGCGATCCGATCTCGACCGATCGACCGCATTCACCTCCCTGTCTTCTGACTTCTTCTTCGGAGCCTTGCCCCGGCCATCGGAGAGGCGAGCACGAGCATCGGCAGCCTTGGCGCAGATTTCTGCCAATCGGAACAGTTCTGCAGTAGTCTTCGGCTCGTTCTCCGCTATGTTTCCACCATCTTCACATCCACACACCCTTCTTGGAAGGCGAGGATTACTTCGATATCAGAAGATGTCTGCGATTGTATTCTTCATTAGGCAGAGAAGCGCTTGATGTAGTCACGAAGATTCTCATCAGCCTTCTGTTAAACACCTCGAAGCTGCTCTGGTGTCGCGTTGCGATTGTACGATCCAAGGAAATTTCCCTTGAAAACTTCGCACAGTTCTGCCCAGGAGTCGAAGTGATATGCTGGTAGGTTTAGCAACCACGACCGCGCTGCTCCGGTCAGGGGCGGTGGGTAGATAGGCGCACTTGATTCTTTCATCTCCTCCTGCAGCATCTATCGTCGTGGAGTATATCGACAAGAACTCTTCTGGGTTGATGGTGCCGTCGTACTTGTCGATAGACCCCACCTTAAACTTGGCTGGCCAATCAACAGTCCGGAGATAGCTACCCAGAGCCCTGTACGGGGGGTGGCTTAGGAGCCGTCTCTGGGCGCGTCCCTCTACGAGCTGGAGCGCCTGGAGTTCGTTGGTCTGGTTCCCCCCTGGGGGATTGCCAGTTTGGTTCCTCCGCTGGTTTATCTGATGTCTTGCATCCGAAGGCTCCAGATTACGCCGATGTCGACTGGGGTGATCGGAAGATGATTCATGTGAGGATGAATCGGCTCTCTGTTCGTTGGTAGCCCCAGGCGTCTGTGTACTGGAGTCCTGGCCGGCGCCGCAACCTCTTGACCTTGCGGTGGGATCACGCGGCCGGCGAGTTCTACGACTTGTTGTACCATCGGAGCCAGTGGTGTTCCGTCAGGGGCCATATGCGCGAGGGAATCCAGCGCGGTTTGGAACCGGACGGCGTCGAAGTCGGGGTTGAGATTTCTTGGTGTCACATTGGATGGCGCAACCGATCGAGATCTGATCGAGTCGATGGTGCGCAAATCGCTGGATGCCTCGTCGTCACGTCCCGCCATGAAGACTTCTCTGGCCGGGTTGTGACCCTGATTTGGATCTCCGATCTCAGGACAGTCATCGTCGCTGAAGTCAGACTCGTAATTGGGATAACCGAGCCCGAATCCAGGAAAATACCGCCCCTCGGTGATGTCGAGAGCGATCTTTTGCATTCTCGCTTCTAGGGCAGAGCTAGGTGGCGGATCCAAGGTGGATCCGTCTTCTAGGCGGGTTCCAAACGGAGAGAGCCCGATACCCGCGAAGCGATCTTGAACTCGGCTGCGGAATTTTGCAGTCCGAACGTAGTACATGGGGCCGTCGGCGACACACGTGGCGCCGCCGACGAGCTCTTTTAGCAGATCCGTATGAGGACGGAGCTTTTATGGCCGCCGGGGATGCCTCCTGCGCCACCGACGACGTCTTTTCTTGGAGATTTCCTTCCTTGTCCGCGACGAACGTGAAAAGACCCGAACTTGAATTCGGCGCCCGCCGGGAACTTCATCTTGTTCGCCAATGCCATCTGAAGCTCTAGATGGATCCTCAGCGCTGTCCCCTACCTGGCGCGCCTCTGTCGTCGCTCGAATAATCGAGAGAACGGCAAATATTTGGTTCGGGGACAACGATCAATCGAGGTATCGATCTAGGGCACAGAGAGTTTTTATACTGGTTCGGGCCTCCCGAAGGATAATAACCCTACGTCCAGTGTATGTCGTGTTGAATATGGTGGTGTGTATGATGTACAATGCAATTGTCCTCTCATCGGAGGGTTACATGTATATTTATAGTCCTTGTTACCGCCTCTAGGAGTCCGTGCCTTGTTCTACAAGACTTCCGATCTGTTAGTAACAGATTCGGAGTCTATCTACAAGTTTCCTTTCGTGCGAAAACAAGTCTTCGGAAAATACCAAACTAAGTCTTCGAGAATATCTGAAAATATGGGTTACGACATCGATTCAATTGAGTCAAGAGAAGAAACAATGGCTTACACACCACAGATTTTTTTACTTTCCACGTATGAAAGGTTGTCGTATGCTATAAAAGTTGTGTCCGTGCGTGCAATGCTTCGAGGATTAGAGATAACCATGAGTTGGCATCTATATCAGGACTTGAATTCGTTTGTTGTCTCGGCGGGGGGTCGTTTTGGCCGCGACCGCTGTTCCTGCGCGGCTCGTGTGAGGAGACGCTAGATGGATGCACACGCAGACGTAGCGTGGCACTGCGCTGTGGCCTCCAACCTGGAAAGCGGCGTTTGCCAAAGCGTGCGGGGGAGTCGGTGGCCGGAGTGGAAACCGGAGGTGCCACCGAGAGGAGTGGCAAGAATGCATCATGAATCGATGAAATTACCAAGAACACAGAAAAAATCGTTCAGTACATGGAAACCATAATAAATTGTGAAATAATATTTTTATTTTTAAAATAGTTCCTTTTTTATTACTACCAATGAGACTAGGTTGAATCGTGTAAGATGCGCAAATGCATCAATACAATTGAGTCAAGAGAAGAAAACAATAGCTGACACGCCACCGATTTTTACTTTCCACGTATGAAAGGTTGTCGTATGCTATAAACGCCGTGTCCGTGCGTGCAATGCTTCGAGGATTAGAGATAACCATGAGTTGGCATCTATATTAGGACTTGAATTCATTTGTTGGTTACGAAAGAAACACACAAGTTTGGTAGAAATCAACACGGCGTATTGTGATGTGGCAGCGTAAGAAGCCTGGCGAGTGCATTACATTCCAAACCGACATGAGAAAGTTGTTGGACACTCCACGATATTTTCAGATTTAAAGGAAATCATGAGTTGGCTTCTATATTGTCGCTAATTTAGTTGTTGTTTTGGATTAAACCAACACAGAAAAAGTTATACAAAGAAAGGAAAAACATGTTATGGTCAATGTATCATGTCCATGTATGCTTGTTTATAGAAGATAATGCATGATAAAATTTAGAAGTGTGATGTGCAAATTACATGTCAACATAAAATGAGGAGAATAGTAACATGTGACATGGTTCAGTGTGCATTATTGCTCACCGTTGATGTGGCATTACATGGAAACCATAATAAATTATGAAATATTATTTTTATCTTTTAGAAAAAAGTTCTTTTTTCCAGTACTGCCAATGCTAAGTTGCAAAAATTCAAACAATTGAGTTGGATTGTGAACCGATGTCTCGGGCAATGTACATGAGACTAGGTTGAACAGTGTAAGATACAAAAAGACATCGATACAATTGAGTCAAGAGAAGAAAACAATGGCTTACACGCCATAGATTTTTACTTTCCACGTATGAAAGGTTGTCGTATGCTATAAAAGCCGTGTCCGTGCGTGCAATGCTTCGAGGATTAGAGATAACCATGAGTTGGCATCTATATCAGGACTTGAAATTCATTTGTTGGTTTCGATAAAAGAAACACACAACTTGGGTAGAAATCAACACGATGTATCGTGCTGTGGCAGCGTAAGAAGCCTGGCGAGTGCATTACGTTCCAAAACAAGAATGAGTTAAGTGTTGGATTGTCTACTTTCGCAAGCCGACATGAGAAGGTTGTTCGACACTCCACGATGTTTTCAGATTTAAAGGAGATCATGAGTTGGCATCTATATCGTCGCTTATTTCGTTGTTGTTTTGGATTAAACCAACACAAAAAAAGTTATACAAAGCAAGGAAAAAAATGTTATGGTCAATGTATCATGTCGATGTAATGCTTGTTTATAGAAGATAATGCATGATAAAATTTAGAAGTGTGATGTGCGAATTACATGTCAACATAAAAGGAGGAGAATAGTAACATGTGACATGGTTCAGTGTGCATTATTGCTCACCGTTGATGTGGCATTACATGGAAACCATAATAAATTATGAAATATTATTTTTATCTTTTAGAAAGTAGTTCTTTTTTCCGGTACGACCAATGCCAACTTGCAAAAAATTCAAACAATTGAGTTGGATTTGTGGACCGATGTCTCGGGCAATGTACATGAGACTAGGTTGAACAGTGTAAGATACGGAAAGACATCGATACAATTGAGTCAAGAGAAGAAACAATGGGCTTACACACCACAGATTTTTACTTTCCACGTATGAAAGGTTGTCGTGTGCTATAAAAGTTGTGTCCGTGCGTGCAATGCTTCGAGGATTAGAGATAACCATGAGTTGGCATCTATATCAGGACTTGAATTCGTTTGTTGGTCTCGGCGGGGGGTCGTTTTGGCCGCGACCGCCGTGGCTGCGCGGCTCATGTGAGGAGACGCTGGATGGATACACAAGGAGACGTGGCGTGGCACTGCGCCGTGGCCTCCAACCTGGAAAGCGGCGTTTGCCAAAGCGTGCGGGCGAGTCGGTGGCCGGAGTGGTAACCGGAGGTGCCACCGAGAGGAGCAGCAAGAATGCATCATGAATCGATGAGAAATTACCAAGAACACAGAAAAATCGTTCATTACATGGAAACCATAATAAATTGTGAAATAATATTTTTAATTTAAAAAATAGTTCTTTTTTTATTACTACCAATGAGACTAGGTTGAATCGTGTAAGATGCGGAAATGCATCAATACAATTGAGTCAAGAGAAGAAAACAATAGCTGACACGCCACCGATTTTTACTTTCCACGTATGAAAGGTTGTCGTATGCTATAAACGCCGTGTCTGTGCGTGCAATGCTTCGAGGATTAGAGATAACCATGAGTTGGCATCTATATTAGGACTTGAATTCATTTGTTGGTTACGAAAGAAACACACAAGTTTGGTAGAAATCAACACGGCGTATTGTGATGTGACAGCGTAAGAAGCCTGGCGAGTGCATTACATTCCAAAACAAGAATGCGTTAAGTGTTGGATTGTCGATTTCCGCAAGCCGACATGAGAAGGTTGTTGGACACTCCACGATGTTTTCAGATTTAAAGGAGATCATGAGTTAGCATCTATATCGTCGCTAATTTAGTTGTTGTTTTGGATTAAACCAACACAAAAAAAATTATACAAAGCAAGGAAAAAAATGTTATGGTCAATGTATCATGTCGATGTAATGCTTGTTTATAGAAGATAATGCATGATAAAATTTAGAAGTGTGATGTGCGAATTACATGTCAACATAAAAGGAGGAGAATAGTAACATGTGACATGGTTCAGTGTGCATTATTGCTCACCGTTGATGTGGCATTACATGGAAACCATAATAAATTATGAAATATTATTTTTATCTTTTAGAAAATAGTTCTTTTTCCCGGTACTACCAATGCCAACTTGCAAAAATTCAAACAATTGAGTTGGATTTGTGGACCGATGTCTCGGGCAATGTACATGAGACTAGCTAGGTTGAACAGTGTAAGATACGGAAAGGCATCGATACAATTGAGTCAAGAGAAGAAACAATGGGCTTACACACCACAGATTTTTACTTTCCACGCATGAAAGGTTGTATAGTCCCGGCCCATTGCACTATCCTTTGTGTTTCGCAAATACCAGGATTCACGGAGAATTGGAGATAGCTGCTTGAGGATTGTGACTTCGATTTTGGGTGACCCTTTTGAAGGAATTTTTTTTCAAAGATGGGTGACCTTGTTTCGCAGATCTGGACTTTGCTGCACCGACTGTGCACGTGTTTTTCTGAATCAGCTCGGGTTTGATTTGTGTGGTACGTAGCCTAGTGGTGGGAGTTGAGAAAGAGCTGACAAGGGCAGCTGGAGAGACACAGACACACGAGTAATGTGCAGACCTTGCCAGAATGTAATTAGTGTACAATACAATATAACAACCTTGCTTAGCTTAGGCAAGGCGGTTTCTTTTCTCTCTTTTTTTTCCCTTAAAGCAAAAGCACGATCAAATAGCATGGACGATTACTTTGCTCCAAAAATGCGCCCTATCCGGATTAAGATTCCACGGTGTAGATCGAGCCTGAAGCATTCGTTTGTTTCTGTGATTCGTTTGACATATCCAAAAAAAAAAAGCATTCGTTTGACGGCTCGCAGGCCAGAGCCCACCATGTTCCCGTGCATCGGAGTACCATCCTAACACAATTCACACCCTCGCGGTTCTCACCGCTGTCGCCGCCGTCGTCGGCCGGGTCCAGGCACGTCGACTCGACGGCTGGGCAAGCCTTCCCCACCTCGCCCTCCATCTCCGCAGCCACAACGGCGGATCACGACCGCTTGCATCGGCAGTGCGCCGCCGGCTCGCCATTGGAGCCGGCGCCGTTTTCTTTTAACTTCTGCGCCGGTGGGCGGCCTCCGCTTCTTGTGGCTGGATACATGCACCGGCAACACCTCCATCGCGGATCCAACTCCTACCTGTTAGAGCGTGTTATCCGAGAGCTGTACCACGCCAAAGACATTGGCATTGGCGACGCACACCACCTGTTCGACGAATTGCTCCAGCAAGAAGGGTGCGCCTCCATCGTCGGCATCAACTACCTCCTCACCGTTGTCTCCCGTGCAGACTCCGCCGACGCCGTCGCCCTCTTCAACCGCGTCGCCCGATTGGGGGTAGAGAAGGTGGCTCCGAATTTGTGCACCTACAGCATTGTCATCTGCTGCTGTTGTGATGTGGACCAATTGAACCTCGGTTTCGCTGTGTTTGGGAAGATTCTCAAGACAGGATGGAGGGTGAACACCCCCAGCTTTAATCATCTTCTCAAAAGCCTCTGCGCAAAGAAGAGGGAGGGTGAGGCCATGGACATAGTGATCCGCAGAATGCCTGAGTTGGGATGCATGCCCGATATCTTCACGTACACCACTCTTATGAAGGGGCTCTGTGCTGAAGGAAGGTGTGAAGAGGCGCTCGAGCTGCTCCACATGATGAATGAAGAAACAGGCAGTTGTCCGCCTAATGTGGTGTCATATAACACCATCATTGATGGCCTATTTAAAGAGCGCAAGGTCGATGAAGCTTACAATGTATTTCATGAGATGCAAGATCGAGGTATTTCACAGGATGTTTTCACTTACAGCTCGATTATTGATTTCCTATGCAAGGAACAAGCCATGGAAAAGGCTCAAGAAGTACTACAACACATGATTGATGAAGCTGTTTTGCCGAATTGCATAACATATACAAGTCTTGTGCGTGGATATTGCTCTTCAGGGCAGTGGACAGAGGCAGTTAGAGTGTTGAAAGAAATGTCCAGGAATGATCTCGGACCAGATACTGCTACTTCTAACTCGGTGATGGACTATATTTGCAAGGAGGGACGATGTGCTGATGCTAGGAATATTTTTGATTCCATGGTCAAGAAGGGCCCAAAACCTGATGTTATTACATACGGTATTCTGCTTCATGGCTATGCTACGAGAGGAGCTCTTCATGATGTGTACAATCTCTTCACTCAATGATGGCAAATGGTATTGCACCTAATCATCTTGTCTTCAGCATACTCATATGTGCTTATGGGAAATATGGAATGGTTGACAAAGCAATGCTTCTTACCAAAATGCGACAGCTAGGGCTGACTCTGTTGACACCGAATTCAATCTGATGCATCGTACTATGGAACGATCATATATGCACTGTGCAGAAGTGGCAGAGTTGACGATGCTATGACCCAATTCAATCTGATGATCGACGAAGGATCGATTCCTGATATCATAATTTTTAACTCCCTTATTTATGGCCTATGTGCCATTGGCAGATGGAAGGAGGTTGAGGATTTAGCTTCTGAAATGATCAACAGAGGTATCCATCCTGATGTTGTTTTCTTCACCACAATAATGAGCAACCTATGCAAAGAAGCAAGGGTTAAGGAAGCCCAAGGCATATTTGACTTGATGCTTCATTCAGGCTTGATGCCTGATGTCATTACGTACAGTACACTAATGTCTGGATATTGCTTAGCTCATAACATGGAGGAAGCAATGAAGCTACTTGCTGATATGGTCACTGCTGGCGTGCAACCAGACGTTATTTCATATACTATTCTAATGCATGGGTATTGCTTAGCTGGTAAGATGGACGAAGCAATGAAGCTACTTGCTGATATGGTCACTACTGGCCTGCAACCAGATGTTGTTTCAAATACTACTCTAATACATTGGGTATTGCTTATATGGTAAGATGGATCAAGCAATGAAGTTATTTGCTACTATGGTTGCTATTGGCTTGCAACCTGATGAGGTTACCTATAATGTATTGCTTAATGGCTACTGTAAGAACGGAAGCGTAGAGGAGGCATTAATTCTATTCAGAGATATGTTTAGCACGGGTGTGAATCCTGGTGTTATTACATATAACATCATTCTGCAAGGACTATTTGAGATGGAAGAGTTTCTGCTGCAGAGGAACTCTACCAAGGGATGGTCAACAGTGGAGTACGGTTGAAAGTAAGCACATACGACATAATTATCAAAGGCCTCTGTAGAAATAGTTATATCGATGAAGCTCTGAGAATATTCCAGGGCCTGAGTTCAAATAGTTTGAAGGCTGAGGTTAGGACTTTCAATATTCTAATTAGCGCCTTGCTTAAAGGTGGTAGGAAAGGTTGAGGCTCTGGACTTGTTTTCTGCTATCTCGTCCAATGGTCTATTTCCCGATCAAGTATCCTACGGCTTAATGATTGGAAGCTGTTTAAAGGAAGGGTTGCTAAAAGAGGCTGATGATCTGTTTCTCTGTATGGAGAAGAATAACTGTGATGTTGACTCCCCATTTGCTAAATGCTATAGTTAGAGGGTTACTTCGGAAAGGGGAGGTGAGAAACGTTGAGGCTTACCTCTCCAACATTTATGAAAAAAGCTTCTCTCTCGAAGCTTTCTACAGCTTCCTTGCTGATTTCTATTGTTTCAGCACACAAATATCAGAAAAAACTGAAGAATACCCATCTTTGATGATTTTGTCGGCATCCAACTGTCTACCTGAAAAAGATCGCTCTTTTTATGAAAGTGAGGGATGATTGAGATCAGGCCTAAGGAGACCGTACATAACTGCAAGCTGACTGGAGATGCTTTCTTTGTGTCTGATGTTTAGATTGCAAGGTACGCTGGTTACCTCTCCTAAACCTTCACGAGTTACACTGCAATTGAATCCATAGAACCAAGGACTGTGTTTTGAAATGATGTTCAGAATTGTTTCATTAAGTTTTAGTGTTTACAATTGATACTCCAGTAAGTTATGTTGTGCAAAGTGGCCGAAACAGTATATGTCTCAATGTTACTTTTTTTTTGACCGAAATGTAACTTTTTTTTACCTTTGACGGATATATTTGGACATGGAACTTCTACAAATTGTTTTAATTTCCTGTCATACTTTTCTGAGAAATGTCCGACAGGGCTGTACATTTACGGTTTTCAGCAAATTGCTCAAACCCGCCTGTCCTCCAGCATTACTGCACAAAAACAGCAATAAGTGTAATTACTGTTCATGCATGGTTCATCCTCAACCTCAAACGCTGCCTGTTTGACTGCTTTTCTCTAAATTATTCTGAGCACGCTTAATTGTCCAGTGGTCTATTTCCATGTGGTTTACCTAGCTCCGAATGTGGAGTTTTATCATTATTTTTGTCGAGTCAATTTTGATTGGAATTAAATCTAACTGAATTTTATTAAATGGACCTGCCCTTGAACAATGCATGTGAAGGTTACAATTTCGACATTCAAGTTATAGCTTTTGGGTGTTTGCCAAGGGTGCCCCTAGGGTCATCGGGCAGAGCTGTTTACGGTATTCTGGGTAATTTTGAATAAAGTAAAGAGTTGAGGACAATGGAGAGTTTTTGTTTCCCAGTGTATTTCCACCTGTGCCATGAGTTTTCTTTTTTCAGTAATGCTTATTTAGGGAATAGTATTTGAACAAGGACAGACTTTTTCTTTGCCTGGGTTGCCTTGAACTAGTTAGTATATCTTTTGTACCTGCTGCAATGAAGAAAATAATCAGGATGGATGACTGCAAACCTGCAGTGTAAGGGTATAACCCTGAATAGCCGCTGCATGTCGAAATATCTCATGAAGAAATGAACTGAGTTTGAAGTACTGTAGTCCTCTGTCCCTGTCTAGAGTACATAGTTGGTTCATAATGTACCTTACTTAGCGATTCATGATGTCCTTTACCAGGCGATCATGACATTTTTGTTGTCATTGTGGTTTACAAAAAGCTAGAGCTACTGTTTGTGTTGCTATCTGTTCAGCTTCCAGTTAACTCATCCTAATTGTTTTGTTATCTTAGATTCAGTGCCAGATATACATGAATGCTGTGGAAGCTTCATTTGGTTATCTCCATAACTCAAGAGCCAAGAGCGAAACTAAAAAGGCTCATTTTGTCTTGAATGAGCTGAAAATGAATGGATATTTGCTAAAATTGTTTGTGACAAACTGAAAATATTTTATGAGTTGACTGGGCTGTTTTCCGGGACATCACAGCTAACCTTTTCTTCCCTAAAGTATGTGGGATCAAAATGAGAATCAACTCATGGTGTCATGATGAGGCTGAAATTATTAGGAAAATGTCTGCTGCCATGATAGCAAAGTATGATAAGTATTGGGCTGACATTCATGGTCTTATGGCTGTTACTGTTATTATTGATCCACGCCTTAAGATGACAATGTTGCATGCATGCTATCTTGCTTTGTTTGGTGAAGATTCAGCTGGAAAATATGTGCAAGATGCCCGTGAATTGCTAACTGAATTGATGGAGCATTACAACTGAGGTGATGTCCATTTGCTAACTAGAAGTATGAATTGCTCATTCATACTTCTAGTGGTGGTTCTTCTTTGGTTATTGCAACTGAGGTGATGTCCATTTGCAAAACACTTGCTGCAAATAAGAAGACTGCTACCTTTGCTAGAAGTATGAATGAGCTAGATTGATATTTGGAAGAAGAAACTCTTCATCATGATGTGAATGGTCACTTTGACATCCTTGGTTGGTGGGAGTTGGAGGGAACTCATTATCCCACTTTGAGGATAGTTGCTCGAGACATTTTGGCCATGCCTATCACCACAGTTGCTTCTAAATTAGCTTTTAGCACTAGTGCGAGGCTTTTAAGTGACTATCGCAGCCGTCACAGTCCTACAATGTTGGAAGCTTTAATGTGCAGCCAAAGTTGGCTTCGTCGCACTTCCAAAGGTTAACAAATGTGCATTTTCAATGTACTATATTTTCTATTTGTGGTTTCTAGGCTGCAGCTCCTAATGTACTTGTATATTGCATGTAGCTTTTGGTCTTGCCTTGGAAGACAATGAAGAAGACATGAAGGAAGAAGTCTGCGCTGTTGATTCTGAATAACTTGTTCCGTGCGTTATTGCTGGTGTAGATCAGATCATCGACATAGAAGTAGACAGGTACCTTTGATGTTTGAACTTATTAGCGATTTAGCTTTTAGATGTTTTCTTCTCAATTCTCATCAGTGGACTTATGTTTGTAATTCTGAAGTTTATCAATTGAACTTGTAGGTGGATGTGTGACAAACTATGTGAGATGCATGTATGTCAGTGTGTGGATGTGACTTGTGTAATGAACCTTGAAAATTTGCTGGATTGAGGTGCTCGTGGGCTGTTATTTATTTTCTGAATTGAGGTTCTTATGGCCTGTTTATTTGCTGAAGTGAACAGTTCTATTGCTGGCTGTTTATATGCTTCTGTGCTGAGGTGCTTGTGGGCTGCTATTATGTTGACGCTTGATGCCTGGCTGTTTTTCTGCCTGTATATTGAGGTCCTTGCGGGCATGATTTCTGAGGAGAAAAACTTCTCCCTCGAAGCTTCTACAGCTTTCTTGCTGATTTCCATTGTTTCAGTAAGTTTCTACCTGATGACTGCATTACAAATGATTTTCAGAAAATTTGTTTCAGTTAAGTTTTAATGTTTGCAATGAATGTGCCAATAAGTTGTGTGAAAAAAATCTCCTAAACAGTACCATTATTAATGAAGGTTTTTTTATAGATATATTTGTTGAACTAGAATTGCAGTCTCTCATGTTGTGGCATGAGTATCTATTATTATTGGTATATCAAAGCTTGATTGCTATTTTTCTCTACCACATTATGTTTACTTTTTCTGGCATTATGTTTGACACCAAATTAGACAATCCTGCAAGCATATTTGCGGTCTTAGAAGTCAGAAACTCAGAATTGTTTTTAGACAATGTATCAAGCTATGGGTTTAAAATTGGATCATGCACTTAATTGCAGAGTGAAACATGATCCATCCTTCGCTTGGAGAGTGGTCAAATGTTACTTTGGTTTAGATCGGAAGGGCTGCTGCTACAAAGGAACTCTCCTTTATCAGAGGATGGTGAGCAGCGGAATGCAGTTCAAAGTCAGCACGTATACATAATTGTAAAGTCAGCCCAGCCACCGGCGCAACCACCACATAAGGAGGAGGCCGGCCTGTAGCTGCGTAGGGGCCGCTCGAGGGCGACGTCGACGTCAGCCCGTTGTCGCCACTCTTATAAAGGCTAGCAGCAAGTTTCAAAGTTACGATCTGCTCCTAAAAACCAGAATGATAGGAACTGTCGCTCACGAAACGACAGGATTAGTTCATTCTTTTTTTCAGGCTGTAAAAGAGTCACAGATTTCGACGAACCTTATTCGTGCTCCTCTTTCAAAGGTTATCATCATTGAGTTGTCCGTCGACTAGCTTAGCATGGATAAACGCCATACAAAACATGGTTCTCGTCCAGGAATAACTTTTTGTTTTCAAGCTAAGCTGCAGCAATGAACATAGGATAGCCCACCTAAAATGGATGACTGCATGCCAAGATATATTCGCCAGGACATATCATGTCTTCTCTTCTGGAACTGAACGATGTTAGCAATTTCGAGCACTGCGCCTTATCTCTCAAATCATCATTGAGTCGTCCGTCGACTAGCTTAGTCACGGCCACGACCACGACAGCACACAGCCCAGGCAGCATACGGCCCAGGCTATGGATGACCAGTGTCTGGGCATGGTTTTGAAGCCATGCCAAAACCATGCCCCCTTCGCCGGCGACGACGGCATGCTCTGCCTTCCTAGTTCCTTGCGTGGGGATCCCGTATTCCCGTGGGCTGCTGCACTACAGCACTAGGGCAAAGATGGCTGCCAGTGGCAACAACGGGCTGACGCCGATGGCTATGTTTCCTGCTGAATCCGCAAGTTTGGAAAAGGAGCCGTGAGTAAAGTGCTGTCAGCACTCAGCAGGCGAGGACCAAACAGATGAAATCGCTGCAATCTGGGGTTCGAAAGCATACTGTTTACTAGTACGTGCCAGCCAGCCAGCTGACGCCTGACGGTCGTAAGTGATCGAATTCCGGCCGGCGCGCAGCACCACCAACCAATCTGCAACCCCCAGAGCCTCCCCCAGGCAAACCTCGCTTCGTCTCGGGCTTTCCGCCGCTTCCAACCGCGGGTGGAAATGGAATGGAAGCTGACCCGGCGCGCACGAGCGGGCAGCATGGCGTCCACGAGACGAGACGGGGGGCATGGCAACCAAACCAACGCACGCGGGACACGGCACCGGCCGGACGGCGTCGGGGCGTGGCGCCGCGTCCCAACCTGACACGCGTGCGCGCACGGGTAGACCGACGCTTTCGCCCCCGCGTGGCCGGCCAGCCCTCCGTACCTCGCGCGCGACCCGCTCTCGTCGGTGCGGGGGCGGTGGGGAGCTCGCTCGCTCGTTCGTCTCCCTCGCCTCGGAGGTTTGGTTTGGCCGTGTTGTGTGTCGCTTTCGCCGCGAGGAGCGCGCGCGCGCCGCACGGGACGGTGTGCCGTGCCGTGAACTGAACCCCGGACCGCGGCTGGATTTTTCTGCCAAGTGGTCGCGTAACTTTCCCGTCTGACGCGATCGTGAGACTGCTCGTACCGTACGGGGTGGAGTGAATGGCGGCCTGCTCTCGCAAGCGATGGACGGTCACGAGCGAATGGAAGAAAGGCGGCAGCTCCACCAGCCGTCCGGGGAGCGGCGCGGGCCAGATGCTGTCAGGGTCAGCTGGGCGACGAGGACGGGAGCGGGGCCGTCGCTTTAATAAATTTGTTAAAGCTGGCGACGAGGACAGGCGCGGTCAGTTTGATGTCGCTGGCCGCCGTGGTTCCTGCTTTCGTCGTCGGCAACCGCATGTATTTCCTCACATTTCGGACAATTCGGTGGCGTTCGCGTTCCTAGAACCATCCGATCCGGTTTTATTTCTCTCGCCGGCACGTCATCGGACACTTGAAAATGCAGTGACTACCTGTCACAGTTGCTGAATTTTGTGAATCGTCATGATCTTCTTCCCGGGCAGCAAAGGAAGAAGATTACTCATACTAGGTGGGAATCAAATCGCCGGTTCGATGTATGTGAGCATCGAAGCTGGCGGCCGAGTTGCTCGGCATTGTTCATACTATGTCATCACAATTATTAGATTTGGTAGCAGATTTGTAGTTGACCCGTACTAGCACCCAGGACAAGCCAGGCAGGAGGTTTCAAGTTTAAATCTTGCTCGTCATCTCTTCAATGAGTATGCTTTGCATCCGATCCGCGCATCAGGATCACGGTACATGAATCATCCCCACACAATGGGCAATGACAAAAAAGAAAGAATAACGAAAAGAACAGATCAATGGCAATGGCAGTACGAATGGCACTGCCCGCTCTCCTGCGTCTCCGCGGCGCAGGGGCTCCGTCGCAGCTCCAGGCCGCAGGCCCGCCGGAGCTCGTCGTACCGGCGGACGTCAAAATCCCGGGCCTGCATTAGGCGCTTCTGCTTCGCCGCGAACCGGCTCTCGAAGAAGCCCTCGAACGACGGCTCCTTCTTGGTGCGGAGGAAGAAGGCGTACCCGGCCATGAAGTACATGGACGTCACGTAGAAGCAGATGGGCTCCATCACGTCCCACGACAGCTCCCAGAACGTCAGCCGCATGAACCCGGCCGTCTGCACGACCAGGTACGCCAGCCCGCACCACAGCTCGCGCCGGACCTGCGACGCCGCGGCGGCGTCGATGTCGGCTTTCTGGGCCTCCATCGCCTTCAGCTCTTCCCGTGCCGGGCTGTTCTCGTCCACCGGCAGCGATTGCCGGACGGGGATGGCCTTCTCGATGGCTTTGACAACCTGCAATTGGGGAGAAACAGAACAAAAACATTTCCACAATTTACTTGGCTGCTCTTCTTTTCAACGGAGATCCATCAAAGAAAGAGCAATGCTAATGCATCCATGAAGATCGAATGAAGAAGGCATCAAGCAAACAATGTTCACCCACGTCAACAAAGTCGGCTTGTGCAAGATAAGATTGTTTAAATGGATGGACATCAAAGGTACACTGAACACGCCAACAAATTGGTTCAAGACTCACACACATGATGCAGTTGAAAGACTGGTGCAAGTAGAAAATTGCAGTTATACAAGACTAAAGCATGTAAAAGATTTTTCAAAACTATCTTTGGAATGACCACCACCACTTTCATGGGGCATGTTAACAAGTTGTCTGACTGTAACCACCAACCACAACAAGATCAAATAAAATAATAAAAAGATGCTACTTAGGCTGCCCCACGGATGCTAAGATCTAGTGCATCATGTCAGCGTTCACCAGATTTTGTTTAGGTCACCCATAACATAAAGGACGGTAGATTAGTCATTACTTGCTAGCCCACCATTAGTCTCCTGTTATTATTCAAATGGTCAGGGAGACTAATAGTTTCCGCAAGAAAACTTTATAAACAACAGCTTCCATATCACCAAAAATATAGTAGTAGCGACAAATCAACTTTTTGGCACACAATTAACATAACAGTAATAAAAGGCAACATTGAGGATAATTTTCTACTACACATAGTAAAGATTAGCATAATTCATTTCTATTACATATAGCCAAAATCAACATAGTTCACTTTTTGTTAACTACTCTCCAGTTTCAGGCAATTCTCATGCGTTAAATCAATGATAAATTTACAATTTAAAACAGCTTTGCCTCTACAATGAACTAGTGACAAGGACACCACATGGTAGGCTGGTGTCACGATAGCGCGTATTGGGAAAGAAATTATTGGTCTATGTTAACTACTGCTTTATAGTTGAAAGGTGCATCAGCTCAATTGACATATGACTACATGTGGCTTGAGGCATACAATAATATTCTACCCTAGATTTTAGTCTTCTAACATGCCCTACAGAGGTCATTATGAACAGTCTTCTAACATGCCCTACAGAGGTCATTATGAACAGTAAATTCATTGTAGAAACCTTTATGAAATACTATACTATGCAATAATAGAATTGCTAATAAAAATACTAAAATTTGAAGCATATGCTCAAATAATATGGATCATTGCTATTGATGTGAATCCACAAATAAAACAAGCAACTATTCTCTTCACGCGCCTAGACACCACCAACCAATCTGAATAACGTGTCCTGGACCCAGTGGAGAGAACAAATATGCCAGTCTTTTCCAAAACTTATATTTTGGGTGACCCGAAAGAGGACCCGGTTAACTCTCCTCATGTTCATTCATCGGAGATCAAGATTAAGATAGTTGCTTTTTTTAAGAAGTTATTATGGTGCTCCCCCTCTCAAATTTAGATTTTAAATGGAGGGGGTAAAATTTTAGTTTTCTTTCTTTCTTCTTCTGGTTTGAGAGAAGAAAAGAAACTCCCATCTTGGAGCGAAGTAAAAATCCCCAAACTTTGGGTGTCAACATCTCTTACTATGGTTTTAGAACAGCGCCCTTTCTTTCATTCTTTTCCTGTTGGGAAACATAGAAAAAACACGCGAAAAGTCTCATCAGATCTCTGTGTTTTTGAAAATGAAATCTCTACCCGGTGACCCGGAAAGAAATTAAGAGCACAAAGAGAGAAGAAACCAACGTGTCTTTTCTCTTTAACACATCTTAACTGCAAAGCACAAGCTAGACAAGGAAAAAATGAATCGGAGGAGCTGCATCAAGCAGAGCAATATGAAGCTGCAAAGCTGATGGATTGGAAATGGAGGAGGAGGGACTGCCGTACCATGTCGGGCCTGAGGAAGACGGTCTTGCCGAGCACGATGACGGATCCGGACTCGTCGAGCGCGCGCGCGACGGAGGGCCCCGCGTCCGGCCCGGCGGCGTCGCAGCAGAGGCGCAGGTACTCGGCGTACGACACGGCGCCGGCGCCGGACGCCCGCAGCCGCTCCCGGGCCGCCTCCATCTGCGTGGCGCGCAGCACCTTCCGCGCCTCCTCCACCGTCAGGCTCGCCGGCGGCGCCGCGGCCTCACGCTCGGCCTTCGCCGCCGGCGCGGGAGGCGCGGCGGGCGGCACGAGGCCGTCGAGGTTGATCCGCGGGAACCCGAGGCCGAGGTCCCGGATCCGGTCGGCCAGGGGCATGAAGCGGTCGGGCGGCACGGCGGGGCGGAACGCCGGCTGCTCCTGCATGAAGCGCCGGAGCCCGTACGCCGGCGACGACGCGCAGCGCTGCGCCACGGCTCTCCTCAGGACGGCCGCCATTGCTGCTGCTCTTTCTTTAAGAGGGTGTCTGATGTCTCTCGCTTTCTCTGAGCTCCGATTCGACGGGAGAAGATGAACGGAGTCGGGTGGATTTGTGGGAGAAGGCCGCGGAGGCTATTTATATCGCGGGCGACGCTTGCGTCTGCGGCTGTGCGCCGGGACCAGGACGGCTCCGCGCGCCCACGCGACGTTGGTGATTTTTTTTTTTTTTTTTTTTGCGACGTGGTGATTAGGACACCACATACGACGCAACGCAGGAGTTTATCGGTCCAGCTAGCGTTCACGAATACTCCTACTACTCATTCATTCCCGCCCGTTGGGAGCCAGCCCGATTTACCCATCGCTTCGCCGTTTCGGAAAGAATAACCTCTACTAAATACATGTTTTATTGCTATTTCTAAATAAAAGTAGTACTTTGTAAAATCTCTTGCTCTAAACAGTAAACAGTGGCGAAACCAGGATTCACTGCCCCAGCATTCAAACAGGCAAAGTAGTATGGAAATTTGACATATTGCTAGGAATTGTTTTCAAACAAAGATGATGGGCCTGTTTGGCTGCAACATTTTCAGCAAGCTGGTCTGTTTTTAGCTCAGCGTTGGCTGCTGGCTGTTGACGTTGGCTGCCAGCAGCAGCCGCAGACCAGCCAAATTCCACCAGCCGAACAGGGCGATGAAATCTGTGATTTTTGTCTTGATTTCTATGCTTGTATGTTCTAAGAGACATGAATTTGATCCTATTCACCTGTATTGATGTACACTTGTGCCAAATAGAAATGCATAATTCACTGTTTTGTCAAACTTTTGGGCATCCAACTGAATCAAGAGAGGTCCGGCAGTAGCTCTAAACGTCATACAAATAAAAATAGAGGCAATATAATGTACTTTTTCTACTTTTGGAGTGCTTCATAATGGTTAGTTGTCTCCGCGAATAAATTGTCTATTAGTCATGCTTAAATTCCTGCTTGTTGTGCTCCTAGTCCATCAACGTAAGAGAGAATCTCTATTTTCACCCGAGGTATAGCTTTCAGTACACCTCTCAACATCAAGCTAAATTATTCCAAATTGATCGGACATGGGGACCTAAGCTACTTACTCCATCCGTTTCAAAATACATGCAATTTTGGCTATGTTTCTGTGTGTCTAGATTCATAAAAGATTCTATGAATCTAGACATATGCTTGTCCAGATTTAAAGAATGTTCAATGAGCCTGGTACAAAGCCAGAATTGCATATATTTTGAAATGGAGAGAGTAACAAATTTGTTTCATAATACAACTAAAAAGCACATCACTTTATAGAGGCTTTAGAAACGTGATGCAGTGTCCGTATAAGTACAAATTACAAGACAACGCGGCTTTGATACAAATAATTACAATTTTATTAATTATTCATGTGTCTTTAAATTTGGTTTGATAGGCTAGTGTTTTCTTAATCATTTTCGCCACATCCTTCCAAGGGCTCATAAACATATGGAATGCTGGTGAAGTCTTTCGCGTATATGCGCTTGGATGCTATTTTTTCAACAAAAAGAAAATGATACAAATACAACCAGATCGTCCGACCAGACCATATGACCAGCAAAAACAGCCACAACAAATTAGCACATCATGGATGTTGATCACCCTTTTTTTTATTGAGAATCGTGGATGTTGATCACTTCTTCATGTCGGTTGTATAGTCTGGTTGGTCCACAGTTAAGGTTTATCTAGCATCAACGGACCAATGATATTTTATGAAAGTTTCTATTTTTAAGAATTAATGTGCGCGAAGGCTAAAAAAAAGCCTCCACCCAATTAGCAAAAAAATGATTGCGTGTTGGCACATTCTACAAATATCACAGTTAATTGATCAAAACGTGCATTGCAACAGGAGTTCGTGGTCCTCCACGGTCTGTCTAATGGAGTGATGTTCGGGCAATTCATTTTGCGCTCATACCATATATTTCGGGGAGTTTGGGGAAATTTCACCATGTGGTTGGCATGTTTCGCTTCTGAAAGCCTCTCGCATGCTAGCTCGTGAGGTCATCGGCCATTCAGCCCACAAAGGGCGTACACGCTTTGTCAAAAGCCAGTTCACCCGTCTACTTCGAGTCCATGATAATACACGTGGCAAAAAAAAAGGAGTGGTGACGTCACATGATAATGTAAATTGCAATATATGGCTCCAAAGAAGGTAGAAATGGGGTCCTAACCAAAGTTTTAGAGTTTATAAACAAGTCCCACGACGTTTGGATTGGATCAACAACTCGGAAATGAGGTGTGAGTAATAGTTTGTGATAAATTAAGCTCTTTCTTCAAGCCACAGGAGAAGTCCTAGCCACACGCAGCTACAAAACGAGAAAAAGAAAGAATGAGTCGAAGGATATCCGGATTCCTGATTGAGTGGTTGCTTTGATCGACCATGCAAGCAATGTATGTACATCCAGCTGCGATAACGTGGATGAAAAAGGCCTACGTCAAGAGCCCGTAAATGGTGAGACCGATCTCCTGCACGATTAATGCCACCCAGTTCGTTTGGGGCTGTGTATTTATCCTGCATTTTCTTTAGCAACCAGCATAATTTTGATATTGTCCATTTCTTAGGTTCGATTCCTCTTCAACTCCAACATTATGTTGTCCTCTCTTTACCACAGATATGTAATTCCATTTGGAAACTCTTGTAAAATTCTTGGCCTCTATTTTCATCATCGCAGTTGTGTGAATAAATTCTTTTTGGCGCTTCCGTTGTGCCAAGGGCATATATGCGCGCGCATCAGCTCAAGATATACGCGTACGTAAAAGATCCATCGGGCGCCAGAGAAGGCCGCAACCTCTTCTCTTTTTTTTTTCTTCCTCATCCGTGCGATTTATTCGATCTTCGATCAATCAGGAAGGACAGCCAGAAATCTTTCACGTACGTAAAAGCATAGTATATACAGGAATAGCAAGGCATGCCTGGAAGAGCCCCATACGTGCCTTCCAAAAATGCCAGAAAACAGTACACAGACGGCGTTTTGGCCTGTGAGGGTGAAGCACGTCCAGTAGTGCCGGCATATCGCCAGCTTTAATTGGAACCCTGTTCCTGGTGCCGAATATTGAGTCGTCAGGAGTTGTTCGCGTAATTGAAGCCATGCCGTTCATTTTGGTCTGTTTAGTTTGCAGTAGCACTGCGTTACTGTTGGCCTGCCTCCATGCGTGCGTGACCCTCACTACCCTGGTAGACAGACACCTCTGACCTGTGCTTTTGTGTTGATAAAATAAGCAATCCTCTCTTGCTGGTAATCTCTTGACGATTTGTTTTTTTTTTTTGGGACGGCAGGGTCAGCTGGAAGTGAACACATGCGGCCAGGAAAAGATCTGGACCACAAGATGCCGGTGGACGGTTGCATCCTCCTCCCGCCGTGCAGCTCGTGCGCGCCCCAGACCGTGTCGGGCGTGCACACCGCACAAGTGGACGGATCCAATTACTGGTTGTATTCGATTGGGCAGTGGCCGACCGACCGCATGCCGCCGGCGACCGGGTCGGTCACGCTCTCCCTCACGTCCCCAGCCGAGCCGCCGCTCCCAGTAGCAGCTGCACCAGGCAGCGACGTCGTGACCCTCTCGCGTGGCCGCGCTTTGCTTTGTTTGCGGTCACCGACGCCACAGGTGTCGCGCGCTCGGCGAGCGTGCCCCGCTGACCCTTGCGAGAGTCGCGGTCGCGGCTCGTGTGCGGGCGCGCGCGGGTCACGTCACGTTAGACGTTACCCAGTCGCATGAACCCAGCGGGCGGCGCGCTGGAGATTTTGGTTTCGCTAAAGAGGCATCTCCTGTTTCGGGGCCGGCCTTCACAGCGCGGGAGACGTGACGGGCAAAGCTCGTTCGGCCGTCGGCGCCTGATTGTCGTCGTGATCATCCACTTGAAAAGGGATGGAAAAGGATTTGACGGCCGAGGGAAATCGATCGTGGCTCCCTCGGATAATTTCTCCGTTGTTTGTGCATAGCACGCCTTCGTGAATTGAGGCCACTTTAAAAGGGTTTTTCTTTATTTTTTTGAACCGTAGAAACATTCAAACACAAGCTAGCTTCGAGTGCAGAAGTAAGTTTCTTATGCCCAATAAAGCCCCATAACAAACACCGTTTCTATACTGCAGCAGGAGTATTTGTTTGCATCTCAATTGAGATTCTTGTAGACTCTGGAAACAACAAACACAGCAACGGCAGCTGAAGCAACAACGGCAAGAGCAGCACGTGCCGCTCTCTCCCGTGTCTCAAACCTGCTCATCAGCTTCTGCCACAATGTTGCGCGCCCGGCCTTCTTGCAGCTGACAACAACATTCTCCTCCCCAGAACTCATCTGGCCACTCGATCTGGCGGCATTTTTCATCATGATCCTAAGCTTGGCAGCTTCCTTCTGCTCCTTGGACAACCGGCCACTACTCGGCGAGTTCCTGGGCGAGTTGAAGTCGGGGCCGAAGACAACGACGTTGCCCGCGTACTTGTCCCCGCCCAGGTGCGGGCACGGGCTAAGAGCAACTCCAGCAGGGCCCCTAGATGAGCCCCTACATGGGATCTAGGGGCTTGAGGTCCAAAAATCGACTCCAGCGGAGCCCCCAGACGAGTCGCTACACATATTGGGTCGCTACAATTCGCTGCCGAGTCGCCAGATGTGGCGACCCCTTGTTGGGTCGCTACATGCCCGCGCGCGCCTCTCTCTCTCCCGCGCCGATTGCCGCCGCTCCTTCTTCTCTCCCGCGCGCCTCGACCAGCCCCCTCCGTCGCGCCGGCAGGCCCGCCGTCGATTCGCCCTGCCCGGCCATGCCTCTGCGCGTGCTCGACGCCAAGGTGGCCTTCTTCCGCGGCCACGACGGCCATGGGAGCCCGCCGTCGATTTGTCGAGGTCGTCGTCGATTCGTCGCGCCCGCCGTCGATTCGTCAAGGTCGTCGTCGACGAGCTGTGGAGGACGCCGCTCCTTCCTCTCTCCTGCCAGGCGACGCACCGTGGAGGACGCCGCTCCTCCTTCCCGCCGTCGATTCGCCCCCGCGCCGTCGATTTGCCCCCGCGCCGTGGTGCCGTCGATTCCAGGCCAGCCCGCCGTCGATTCGCCCCCGCGCCGAGTCGAGGAGCGCCGCCCGGGGCCGCGCCGCGTCGAGGAGCCCGCCTCCGCCTCCATCTCCTCGCTCCACGCCGCCGTAGAGCGATTTGGGGCCTCTCCGCCGCGCCCATCTCCATGGTCGCCGCGAGGCCGCACCACGCCCCCGAATCGACGCCCGCCCGCCGAATCGACGCTTGCCAGGCCGCCATGGCTGGAGATACTCGCTCCGGCGTCGGCGAGCCCGCCGTGGTGCTGCTCACTTCGCGGGTCGGCGCGAGCCTGCCGAGGTGGCCTTGCGCCGCGGGGGCCTCGCCGGGGAGCCATGGCGGGGCCGCGCCGCCCTCCCGCCTCGCCGAGCCTCCAAGCTCGCCGTGGCTGTGTGCACCGGAGGACCCGCCGTCGTCGATTCGCCCCGCCTCCAGCCACGCCCGGATGCGCCGCGCCCCTTTGTGCTCGATGGGATAGAGGAGGAAGAGTGTCCGGAGGCTGACGATTGGGACCCGCAAATTGTAGGGGCTGAGATGTGAGGGGTACCGCTGGAGTTGAACTCAATTTGTAGGGACTCGATTCTAGGGCCAGCCCCTACATGCCATGTAGGGGCTTGAATCTAGGGACCCTTGCTGGAGTTGCTCTAACGGCCACCACACTACTACAGAAACGTATACAGACAGGGCTCAAAGACCATCTCAGATGGTGAAGAGAAACGTCTGTGACTCCGCGTCTGAGATGACCACGATCTCAGACGGTTAAATTCCCCGTCTGCACAAATATTGTCTCAGACTGGGACAAAACACTGTCTGAGACTAAACCACGTCTCAAAAAGGAAAGCCGCCCGTCTGAAGATACCTATAGTTCCCCGTCTGGATAAACCTCTTCTCAGACGAAGATTACCCCCGTCTGAAGATACTTATGGTTCCCCGTCTGAAATAAACGTCGTCTCAGACGAAGATTGCCTCCGTCTGAAGCTAAAAATGGTTCCCTGTCTAACCTAACCGTCGTCTCAGACGGTGGACTCGTCCGTCTCAGTTAACTTATCGTACGCCGTCTGAGTTGTGTTGTTGTTTCAGACGGCGCTTGGTTGCAATAAACCCGTCCGAGATTAGCTGCTCTAGGTAATAAAAAAATATGAATGCTAGCTGCATGACTCCTGAAACAAGGTCAAATTTCAGGAATTAGGAGCCGCCGAAATCAATTTCAGAAATTGGCCGACGAAATCACATCTGAATCATGACAGCACAAGTTCAATTACACATACATGTTCACAGAGAAACAATTATTCACCATCTACATCGTTCACAGAACTTGTCCATCATAAGACAGTAGCAACATTACTAAACTGAATTGATAGGAATATGAAACTCGCCTGCCTCATTGATTATTTCGTTCATTATGAACGCAGCAAACCTGCATTGTGTGTAGTTCTTCCTCAGGAATATAACACGTTGGCACTTTAATATCCTATAGAAATATGGGAGATCACAGAATGTCCAAGCAACAGCTAATAGAGTACTAAAAGATAAATGGTAAGATACTTAGATTACTACTGATATGAGGCTTTCGTTTTTGAACTTCCTTAGTCATCAGCATCATGTGATAAAAACAATAGAAGGCACACATTTCCCCAGCTGGTTGTTAGCGGCACTGCAAGAGAATATATATATGTAAGCACATTTATATGTAATTCTGAGAATGATTGCATGATGAATTGTGTGAGACATACCGGGTTTTTGAAATCATGGATCAGTTTGGTGTTTGAGCCTTTCGTGTACACCCCCGTATAGTTCTTAACATGCATGGAAAATGATCTACATGAAGCATCCTTCAGTTAGCAAACTGCTTCATTTAAAAAAATAGATATAGTGAATGTCAAATATAACTTACTCATCAATTACTTCTTGCAATATTGAGTACTTACGTTCTGGTCCTTGTAAACAGAGTTGAAGTACAACATCTTATGCCACTTTATGATTATCAACACCATAACTCAATGGCCACGGTTATTGAAGGGAAACATTAAAGACTTTTTCCTCCTATGATGGCAGTTAAATGCTTTTAGCAAGTAGGTCACCACAAAATCTCTCTTTGAAGTAATGTTGATGACTGAAATGCATTCACAATCCAGAAATGCAACAGGCAAGTTGTTCTTGAAGCATTCTTGTACCATGTGCCTACAAAATTTAAACATGTTAGACACATGACCACTTTGCATGGCAACACATGACCACTTTGCATGGCAACACATTATCCGCAATCTATATACAGTGAGGGTGAATGCCATCAGTCGCGTCGCGAATCGACTCGCGCCCCGGGCGGCAGAATTGAGCCGTCGTGGCCGGCCGGAATTGACGTCTCGTATGCGCCGACGAAATATATTAAAACAGAGCCCTTACTTACGCTGTTGCCATTATTTATTCTTCTCGCGAAACGTTGGGTCGCGCGCGAAATGAATCGGTGCGTCTCCGTCCACACGCCACTAGGCCTACACGCCACGCACGGCCGTTTGTACCCGGCCGCCGGCATGCATATTAATTCCCCGGCCGGCCGGTTGCATGCAGCCAAATTACGACGGGGGGTACACACAGACGGGGGAACACGCCGCCACAAAATCACCGTCTGATAAAAATCGTCTGAACTGCTGCACATTTCTCAGACGGGTAAATCAGCCTCCACAGAACCACCGTCTGAAAAATGTACCTCAGACAGGGACAGTGTAGCCCCGTCTGAAAAGATGTATCAGTGTTTCTTAGCTCGACGGCGACAAAATGTCTCAGAAGGCGACAATTAACACCCGTCTGACATAAGCATGTCTCAGACGGTGTTATTACCGCCGTCTAAGACGTCGCGTCTGTGATATTCGTTTCTGTAGTAGTGCCACCCGGCTGCACGGCCTACTACTTGCGCCGCCTTCACCTCCTCGCGGAACTCGTGGATAAACCGAGGCCCGATGATGTGGCACCGCTTGTCGTCACCTGCGTGGCAGCAGACGAACACGTAGAAACCGCTCGGCATGCAGGCCCGGCGAGGAGGCCCGCGGAGCCACCACGCGCCGCCGCCGCCGTCTCCTCACACGAGCACTTGGTCGACGAATTCGGGTGCGTTTGGTAGCTTTGCCATCTGCAGCTATAGCTTAGCTAGGCAAACTAGCCCCTGCTAGCTACGGCAAGTTGTCAGCGCCATATATATGTTTGGTTGGTTAGCAAAAGGATCAGTTATTGGCTTTGCTATGGCCGGCCAGCCAGAGCAAACTTTTTCTAGCCTGTGAGGTGAGGTAGCCTAAGGCTGCCCGCACTGGGTTACCGTATCGCTTCCTTCAGAAACGAAATAAAGGAAATCGCCCTGCACCGGCCCTCCGCTACCCTTCCGCTATCAAAGCGGAAGGCGCGGCTTCCGCTAGGAATAGCGAAGTAGAAGAGTCCCGCTATGGGCACGTGGGCCCCGCCAACCTCGCCTCCCACCACCGCTGCCCAAACCGCTTCGCGCGCGCGTGCCGGAGCCTTGCCGCCCACCGAAGCCGCCCCAGTCGCCGCGGCTCTGCCCGCGCTGGTGCTGCCGCCGCCGGCCAGGCGCGCCTCCAGCGGGGTCGCCGTCTAGCGGCGTCTGCCGCTTCATCTACTCCAGGAGGTCTCGCGCGCCGCTCCGACAGTTCGCCACCGGCCGAGCGCAGATCGAGATGAGTGGCGTCGGCATAGAAGGAAGGCAGGGAGGCGGTGGCGCCGAGTCTGAAGGAGAAGCGGCAAATCGAAGATTGGAACCACAAATTGAAGATTGGAAGCCGCAAATCGAAGATTCGAACCACAAATCCGCAGTTCGCCACCTCGCTGCTCCACCTCGCGGCCGTCGCCGGCCTCTGCTCCGTCTCCTACCTCCTGGGAATCTGGCACCACGGCGGCTTCTCCGGGGCCCCCGCCTCCGGCGCAGGCTCCTCCGTCTCCTGCGCCTCCCCGACCCCGGCCGCTGCCTCCTCCTCGCTCTCCACGTCCTCCGCGCTGCTCGACTTCACCGCGCACCACACCGCGCACCAATCCATGAACTCGCGCGCCGGGGCCGACGCGCTTTCGTGTCGGTTCAGGCGCTGGCGCGCTGGTGTCCGCGTGCATGCGGGGGCGTGGGGGCATGGCAGCTGCGTGCGCGCGCGAGGTGGCGTGGGAGTCCCGGCTCCCCGTGCTTCGCCGCCGATGGGCTGGCGGGCACGAGACAGGTGGGCGTTGCAGGTGCTCTCTGCCGGCGGAGTTCGGGAGGAGGAGTAGTATAGGATTTTTGTACGTTGGCCCTTGAACTATTTGTAATTTTTTAGATTTTTCTGTGTCTTGGATTTTTATAAAAGACTCCTACAGTTTTTTTGTATTTAGAATAACTATTATAAATGATTGTGTTATGAAGAAATGTGTTTGTTAAATGAGATGGTAGTTAGAGATGGTTGAATAAAATATGTGGTAGTTTAGATAGAGGAAGAATATAGAGGAACTATGGGTGCAGGAGAAATTAATATAGAGGAAAGAATCTTAATGACCAGGACACAATATTCTTTTTAGAGGAAGTAAATAGAGGAACATGCAGCCTGTTCGGCTGGCTGCTTTGCAGCCGGCTGCAGCAGCAGCTACAGTGTCTGCAGTTATTTTCCTGCAACAGCTACAGTGTTCGTAGTTATTTCTCCAGCAGCAGCTACAGTAAACAGCCGCAGCAGCAACCAAGCGAACAAAGCCATGATGTTCCAAACGCCCATCCTAACTCAGCAAAGCTAGAACTGTTTTTGCCTAGGATCCAAGCTGTCGGCGTCGGAGTAGGTGAGGCCTGTGTACTGGACCATGTCCGGGAAGACGAGCACGTCGCCGTTTGAGAGTAGTAGCTCGTGATGATCGGAACCCGAGCCGCCGTCGTCGTCGTTTGGTTCGCAGACCGTGAATATGGTGGTCTTGTTGAGGTCGGGTTGGCGGGCCCTGATGGCGGCGGCGAGGCCGCCGGGCAGGCTGAAGACGGGACTGCTACCGGCGGCGTCGTCCATGTGGTCTGGCCACGCGTCAAACTCTTTGGAGCAGAGGAACACGTGGCGCTCGTAGGGCTGCACCGTCCCCGCCAACTGGAGCGCCGCTTCCAGATCCGGCGTCGTGGCCATGAGGACGCCCCCAGATCAGGTCGTAGGGCAGGAGAGGAAACGTTGCGCGTAATAACCAACGTGAACAGATCTTCCAGGGAAAACGTTTCCAAAATAATAAAAAAATATCCGGGAAAAGGAAAATCATCGGAGGAAGACCTCACGCACGCGGCTAGCCGCCGCCGCTCCCAGTAGCAACCGCACCAGGAGGCAGCGACGGCCCCGCCCGACGCAGCCACAGGTCGCGTGCCCTTCTTTCTGGTGGGTTCTCCCGCTGACCCCTGCTGCCTCTCGGGGCGTCGCGGTCGCGCCCCGTCATCCCCGTGCGCGAGTCACATGAACCGTGCGGTGTGTGTTGCACGCCAGCCGCGATAGAGGAACCAAAATCCTTGGAGCTTAGTACACTCCATTATTTGACGCCGATCCTAGTACTGTACCAAGTTGGCAGGTTTGGTGGATTGCATTTGCGTTCGTCTTGGTATATAGAAACCGACCAACCTCATTTCTCTCCCTACCTGAACGCAAGCCCCAGATACGCAAAACAAATGTGCTGCAGCTCTTGTCCCGGCAAATCCTGTGCAGTGGTACCGTAAAGCTCCGTCGCTTTCGCCCAAAGATATCGTCCACTTAATTATCGGGAGATATCGCGCCCACAACGGCCCGATGGCCTGAAAACACGTCACCGATCGAAGAGGCAAGTTTCAAGTCCCTGCTCCGGCCTCCCCCAGTTGGCGATCTCTCTTCCGTGATGAACGTGCGCGCGTTCGCTCGCGTGTCCAAAGAAACGGGCGTCTGTCGGTGTGGTCTCAACTTCTTTTGCGGCTGGACCGGCGTGACCCGGCCCATGCCCTGCGCGGCTGCGAGCCGCTTCTCGGTCAAATGCATGCACGCATGCATCCGAGGCTGCATTTTCCTGTCAAATGCACGCACCGGACTCTCGGCCAAGGAGCCGTCCGTCACACTTTGCCCCCGGCTGCAGTTTCCTGTCAACAGCTCACTCACATCGGTGCTGGTGGCTACGGCTTCGCTCCGTTTGACTTGTAGCACCCGCAAATTGAAACGGCAGTAAAACAAAAATTATGGGTTTCCAGGAAGAGCACCCCCGACATGTTGGTTGGACGCTGCCGGGCGGTAGATGGTGCTAGGTGTGTCTAGGTGCATGGACGCATCACACCGTATTCTAGTCTGGTGAGAACGACAAGCTATGCAGGAAACAAATTTGACAATGCGATGATTATTTTGTGCTTAATTAGCGGCAGCTATGTGCGTGTCCTTTGACGGGATCATTCCACGCAATATCCACGCTGCCACGCATATGCTGCAATGCTCTTTCCAAGCAGCAGCATATGCTGCCTGATATACTACGGCGGACATTATACAATAGTAAGTACAGTAGACACATAAGTAAGGGGCACTAGTAATATATTGGACACGGTGACTAACAAAACGATTCAAGATTCCGTGATTCCCCTTTTTAGTTTGACCAAAGTTTCTAGCATTTTTTGCACAACATTTCAACCAATTAGTTCATTTGTTTTTCTCGAATTAAGCTTGAAAAAGTCTCTGCCAGGGTTACGACGCCACCCAGGCCACTAGCACCGAACCGTGCAAGCGCGCAGCCTAGTTCCTGCTTCCGGAGCATTTCTTTCCTGTCCAACCAAAACTTGAAGCGTGCCTCAGCTACTCCTACCAAGCTATGGCAACAGATCTTATATTTTTGGTTCTTTATTATCAACGTGCATCGTCTCAGGGCTTTCAACCAAGCTCTGAAGCCAGCAAACGCGAATTATTACACGGCAAACTCAACCATGCACAACAACCGCACGCTAAGCTTTCGCTTGTAGCATTTGCACGCGTACGTGGTGTGCATCTGCTTCATTTGACATCGACGCCTGAGGAACATTATTACCAACGTCTAACAGACGTGAACTTAACAAAAATTGCTATACTAGCTAAATATCGGCTTGAAACACCACCGCTGTGGCAGAAGTTGCGAGAGCTTTTCTTTGGGTCTCCAGGAAGTTTGGGCCTGCAGTTTCACGATGTTGCCCGATCGAGCGGAAGCGAGACTGGCGAAATATCCGAGCATCTGCTCCTTCAGCGAGCGCAATTGTGGCCAAGAATTTGAGCAGGGACTAGAGTGCGATATACCGTTGCAGTGTCGTTAGGTGTAAGCACTTGAAACGATTTTTGAGGTGAGAGATATTCGGAGTAATTAATATACAAGCGCACTGCACCTGACGTTGCGCTGCCTTCTTGGAGCGAAAAAAAAAAAACGCGTGTTAAGTTGCACACGTTAAATCGTGTGAAACACACCTTTTTCTTTCGATCAAGGGGGGGGAAGGGGGGGGGGGGGGGGGGGGGTGGGGGGAAGAGAGAATACTATCTCAGTGGGGAGATTGGACTTGTTTGGCACTTCCTGGAAGGTTGCACTGATTTTGCGATCGAGTCAGGCTCCGGTACACCATTTCTTATTTCTTTGACTTCTTGGTTCACGTCTGCTAATCTCTTTCAAACTTACCCAGCCACACATTTGAAGGAGCACTGAAATGCTCACAAAGTCACAAGGAAAGAGAATATGAAATAGTATAGGATGACAAATGTTGAGGTCTGAGGTGGCTGATCATGTTTGGGGTGCCTGACTTATAATCTGGGTGTGAACAATGACAACCTCTGTTCCACTGACGACGGAAGTTTGTACGGTTCAATGGCAACCATCGGCACTGGAAAACTTGGCCCGCAAATGCAGACCCAGCGAGTTTAATTCCCGAACCGCCTGCCTGCCCAAAACTAGTACCCATCGATCATCCACCACGTCGCGGGCAAACGGCGCGCCCAAACCACGCACGTATACGCAATCTCGCTCTCACCAGCAACGTGCGTGAACGACAACACTACTGTACTGATGCACGTATAGCGCGCTGTCGCTGTAACCTGGCACGACACGCCGAGGGCATCCAGAGTCCAGAATCTTCCGGAGTGACATGGTTAGCCGTGACGAATTGGCGTTCCTTGGAACGCGCAGGGCCTCTTCTCCCTCAAACACACATGACACACAACCCCATCCCCGATTCGATCATGCATGCGTACGACGCCCGCATGGCCGGCCTGATCCAGCCACCGCACGCGAGTTTCGCACGGCAAACCAGCGACAGCCGCGCAGCTCTCGTTCGCTTACAAGTGCACGGGGCTTTCTCCTCCGTTCGTTGTGTTCATTACTGCCCTCGACGACGAGAGCCGTGTCGATCGACGGGTGCCAATCGACCAGCTGTCGATCAGTTCCGTGCCGGGCTCTCACGGCTCACGCCACGCCGGCCGCTCATGCAGCCAAGAAGATACGAATGTTTTTCGAAAGGTTCGAATGTTGTCTAGTCTTGGGTGTTCTGTTATATCCAGGGTCGACCTAGCTGGGTGCAGTTTCGTCGACGTCTCTGCCTCCCGGATTAAGCGTGCTGTCGTCGTCGATGTCATGCTCTGACAGTGAAATCGATCCAGACGGGCGATCAAAGATAACATGCCCATGCATGAACATAAACTGATGCGCCTGCGTAAGGTATTCAGAATTTGTTCAGACGTACACGCCGCGCTAAAAACGCGAGTGATGTGGATGACTCCAGTTCATTTCCATCTAGTACTGTTTCTGTTTTTTTAAAACTCCATAATGGGATTACAACTAGAAAAATAGCGTGCCATTGGCACGCCTCATGTCCCTTATAACGTGATGAAGCTAGGCCCATAGTGTTGGAAAAAAGCTTTGTTCTCACCAAAGATTTTAAACAATATAAGAGTTTAAGCTTTGCATTAAAATCTTATATTTGGTTTGTCACAACCAAATTGAACTGATTCCTTTTGCTCGTAGGGAAGTTAAACTATTTATTTTTTTGGCATGTTACGAAGTTAATCTAAACATTGCATGAGAAACATTGATTACATACATTAAGTCTTTTGGCGAGCACAAAACTCTGTAATTGAGTTCTGAACATAGTATGTACGAGATACAAACATGAAGGCAAACTGCCTTGACTTGCCAACAATTGATATTATGCGCTATGCTCATGATGAAGGCGATAAGAAAACATTCTGCCACCAGAAAAGGACTGAGAATAAAACATAAAGGTAAGAAAAATTCTTCGATCTCAATGTTCTCTGACACAAAATTTATTTGGGATGCTAGTTCAGAAATTAATATAGGCTAGAAACATGTAAATTCCAAATCAAATAGTATAGCCACAGGCTCAATCGGATTGATTTGGATCATAGTAGTTATGTTAACTCAAGTTCATCTTCTATCAGTCCCAAGTGTAAACAATTTTCAGAAACATAGTGAAGCAAATAATTTCACTTGCTCATAAATAACATGAAAGCTGATAAAAATAATATCTGACTGTAAAAGATATTGGAGGGCAAATTTTAAGAGTAGTTGGTTGTGGAGAAAAAAGTAGTGCAGTCGGATAACTAAAAAAAAAGCTTAGAAAAGAAAAAAAAAGTCATGGAGGTAAATGTGATGTTAGATAATACATGCAATTTTTCTCAGTATTTATCAAGAAGAATATAGGCCAATGCCTGATCACTTTACACATAATATTTAGAATAGCTAGAAGAGAGGAACTCTACTATTCGCAAAATGAAATTAATTTAAGAGACTCAGGGCTTTCTACTATAAAAAGAAGCTGTTCTGAGTGTTGGTAACACAACAAATTACAGTCAAACAAAAGCAGTTGACAAAGAATATAGATATTCGACCTTGTGCAGGCAATACCACAAACACCTGGTCTGCATTAGAGTGAAGGCAAGCGAATCAAAAATAGAAATAGAAATGATTCAAATACGTAAGTCGTACTGAATGATGAACGATACCTACAGTTTAAGCAAGGGCAAACTATGACGGTCAGCATGTCAACGACCGTGTGCCTCCTTCCTGGTCAGCCACCTTGTGCCTTGCGAGAAGATGCAGACAGAGCAAGGTGATTATGTGAAGGCGCCGGCGGGTGCCACGACAAACTGGCAAGTGCGAGGACGCCGAGCTCGGCAGGAAGCCGAACTGATGAGGACATCGCTCCTTCGGATACACATGTCACACCTCCGCTGGATATACAAGGTCCAATCACCAGAGCTCGCGCAAGACAGTTGAATCTAGAGGTGAGCTCGTTCCTAAGCACTTATTTATATGAACTTGAGGATAGATTGCTACCTAATGATTATATTGTGATTAGGAACCATGGAGTGGACCAGAAGATGTTTGGAGAGGAGCTTCGAGGCGTGGAGGGACAGCAAGGGCGTCCAAACCAAGTTAACTTTCTTGGCGAGGTCGACCGTGCACCGCCGGTCGATAACCTGAGGAGACGTGGTGCTGCGATTGCGGGGTTTAGAACGTGTTGTTCTGAAGCCGGATCGACGTGTGTCAAGTTTCCACCAAATCGAGAGTTATCAGAACCTTTCGGAAGATCGGGAACCCTAGTTCACATCAAGTGGTAATCATAGACTCAGGTATACCGTCAGGTTCGCCTATCCTTTAGATCTATTTGTGTTCGTCGTCGTCGTCGTCATCCTAGAATCCACAAAAAGCCAAAAAAAAAATTACGTTTTAGTTTTTCCTTATCCCAGAACCACGTCTAGCCTTTCTGCATAATTTGATTTCAGAGTCCGTAGTGTTGAGTTTGTGTCCTAGTCGTGTTTTGTTGCTGGTTTTAGTTCGTGTTTGATTTCAGTTTGTGATTTTTCCATCCGCTGCACTTCATCGTTGAAACCCTAGCCGCAACACCCTGTTTTCGCTAGTCTTTTCATCCCACCCACCACACCCTGAATTTGGTTCTCTGTTCCTACCATATTTCAGTGTTTTGATTCATCTACATCCCACCCACCACACCCAAACACCCGCTGCAACCATCCGAATTTGTTTCTCCTTCCCCGATTTCAGTTTGCCCTTGTTTCAAACCATGACTTGTGGTACCTTTAGTAAAACAGGCATAACTTTTCACTCGGTGCTCCGTTTGAGCTGAAATTTTTACAGCAGATTCGTGACTCCAAAAGGGCCAAAACAAATCGCCTTTAGGCCATTTGGGGTTCTCAAAAAATTCAAAAAAAATCAGGAAGAAAAAGAAAAAATTCATTGAAGGTGATTTCAGGGTTTTCAGTAAACGTGTTTGATTTTCTGTAGACCGCATCTTCTCTCAGTTTGAGTTGATACTTTGTGGTGTTCCTATTCTTGTGCCCTGATTGAGAAAAAAATATCAAAAAAATAAAAGAAAAAAGAAAAATCAAAAGCATTGTGATTCCTACTAGTGCTAAAAGACAAAACAGGAGGCACATAGGAACACCCTTTCTGTCATTGGCTGATTTCTTGTTCTCTGCTCCTTATTGTTCACTTCTGGAATTGGATACGAGTCTACCAGCAACTAGGACTAGTGCTTTGGACATTTATTCAGCATTACTATCTGTTTTTGAATTGTGTACCACTCACATATTTGGCCTTCCTAGCTCCACATATCACTTCTGGACAGCATAGGTTTTTGACCCTTGCAATCGCGGAGCACGCCTTCCAGGTATCCTTTGCTTTGTTACTAAGAACCTTGCAAGAGCTTGGCTAGAGGCTTCCTTTTGCTGTGTTGAGAGGCACCACTGCAGTAGTATTTGATAGGGATAACCTTCACTGTTTGTTCCTGTTTTTGTGTCTATCATGGCAGGAGACGACGATGCAGTTGACGATCCTCCCAAGGACTTCAACGAATGTGTCAGTCAGAAGCAGCTAAAGGTTGCTCTTGACAAGTTTCTTGAGAACATGAAGGCGACGATCCAGAAGTCGGTTGATGAATCTGTCGGCAACCAGACAGAGCGGCTGGACCGGAGGATATCCGCACTTCTAGACACTGTTCAAACCAATCAAGACACGGTTACCGCTGTAACCTCCTTGGTTACTACGTTAACCGGCAAAGTTACTGAGATGGAAATCGACATGGGCATACAGGACGACACCGTGTATGATGACAAGGGAGACATTGATGCAGCAAAGACCCAAGAGAACAAGGATCGACGTCGCCTAGAAAATAACACTCGCGGTATGGGTCATCATCACCGACAACATGGTAATCGACCTCCTGACGATCCCTATGCTAAATTAAGTTTACTATTCCATCGTTTTCGGGTGCATATGATGCTGAGGGATATCTTGATTGGGAGATGACAGTAGAGCAAAAATTTAGTGCCCATCTTGTTCCTGAGCAGCATAGAGTTCGGCAAGCTACTAGTGAGTTTAAGGACTTTGCTATTGTTTGGTGGAATTCTCTTTTTGGTGATGAAATTCCTAGAACTTGGGATAAACTTAAGGAAACTATGCGAGATCGTTTTGTCCCTCCTTCTTATTATAGAGATTTGCGAAAAAAATTGCAGCGCCTAGAACAAGGGGATAAATCGGTACAGGATTATTATGGGGAGCTTCAAAAGGGTTTGCAACGCTGCATGATAGTAGAGGACGATGAGGCCGCTCTTGTTCGTTTTTATTCTGGTCTGAGGCGTGAGATTCAGGATATTCTTGATTATAAAGAATTTAACACCGTCAACAAGTTGTTCCAGTTTGCTATGCTTGCAGAGAAAGAATTGCAGGGACGTGAACAGCAGAACAGGAACAAGACCGCCACATACACACCACGCAGGGTGCCACCTTCGGGGCTGTCCAAGTCCACCCCTTCCCGGCCGCCTCCAGCAGCCTCCAGCACTGCTGCCGGAGCAACAACACAGCCCCCCGCATGCCCTTCAGATGCGGGAAAGAGTGTGGTGCCAGCACCTGCTAAGGGTGCTACCTCTTCATCGACGGGACGCTCTTCTAGCATTCAGTGCCATCGCTGCCATGGGCTTGGTGACATGCAAAAGGTTGCCCAAGTCAGCGGGCATATTTCTACAGATGATGGAGGATACATTAGCACCTCCGACATTGAAGATGATGATGACGACGTGGAGGAAGACGGTCAGATTTTTGGCAAGGAAGACACAATGTCCTACGGCGTACACATTGTGCAGAGGGTCCTCAGCACACAAGTGCACCAACCGGACAAGCTACAACGACATAACTTGTTCCAGATTTTCTTCGTCATCAAGGAAGGTCGCGCACGTGTCATTATTGATGGAGGTAGCTGCAATAATTTAGTGAGTTCTGATTTTGTCAAGAAGCTTGGCTTGACAACTCGCCCACACCCAAATCCATACTATATTCAGTGGTTGAATGATTCTGGAAAAGCTAAGGTAACACACACTTGCAGAGTTTCATTTTCTATTGGTACTTATGTTGATTCTGTGGACTGTGATGTGGTACCTATGCACGCTTGTCATCTGTTGTTGGTAGACCTTGGGAATATGATAATGATGCTACGCACCATGGTAGAAGCAATAGATATTCTTTTGTGCATAAAGGACAGAAAATTATTTTGGTTCCTTTAACCCCTGCTGAAATTGTAGAGGCTGATAGAGAGCGAACTGCTAGTTTGAATAATGCTAAATCTGAAAATCAGCAAGTTGCTAATTCTCTTTTTCCGCCTAAAAATGATAAGTCTACACATAATTCTAAGGCCGAGGGGATTAAATTGAAGGGTGCCGTTATGCTTGCTACAAAAAGTGACCTTGCTGAAATTTCCGATGATGATGTTTGCTATGCTTTGATTTGTAAGGGCGCTTTATTTTCAATTGATGTTATTGCTAGCTCGTTGCCCCCTACTGTTACTAACCTTTTGCAGGAGTATGAGGACATTTTTCCAGCAGAGATACCCCCGGGATTGCCACCTATGAGAGGGATCGAGCATCAAATTGATTTGATTCCAGGTGCAACATTACCCAACCGCGCTGCTTACAGGACCAATCCGGAGGAGACTAAGGAAATTCAGCGACAAGTCCAAGAACTTTTGGACCGTGGGTATGTACGTGAAAGCCTTAGCCCTTGTGTTGTTCCTGTACTTTTGGTTCCTAAGAAAGATGGTACTTGGCGTATGTGTGTTGATTGTAGAGCCATCAATAATATTACTATTCGTTATCGTCATCCTATTCCTAGGTTAGACGATATGCTTGATGAGTTGTGTGGTTCTATAATTTTCACAAAGATTGATTTGCGTAGTGGTTACCATCAAATTCGAATGAAACTTGGAGATGAATGGAAAACGGCTTTCAAAACTAAATTCGGTTTGTATGAGTGGTTAGTAATGCCTTTTGGTTTGACTAATGCACTAGCACTTTCATGCGTTTAATGAATGAGGTTTTAAGACCTTTTATTAGTCGGTTTGTGGTGGTTTACTTTGATGATATCTTGATTTACAGCAAGTCTTTGGATGAACATATTGATCATTTACGTGCTGTTTTTAATGCTTTACGAGCTGCACGTTTATTTGGTAACCTTGATAAGTGCACCTTTTGCACGGATCGTGTCTCTTTTCTTGGCTATGTTGTCACTCCGCAGGGCATTGAGGTGGATGAGTCGAAGATTGAAGCAATTGCTAGCTGGCCGGTTCCTCAGTCTATCACACAGGTGAGGAGTTTTCTCGGTCTTGCAGGTTTTTACCGCCGCTTCGTCAAGGATTTTAGTACCATTGCTGCACCGCTGCATGAGTTGACGAAGAAAGGTGTGGTGTTTCATTGGGGAACGGCACAAGAGGTGTCCTTCGGCACTTTGAAGGACAAGCTTACACACGCACCGTTGCTGCAACTTCCAAACTTTAGTAAGACTTTTGAACTAGAATGCGATGCTAGTGGAATTGGCATTGGTGGTGTTTTGATGCAAGATGGTAGACCCGTTGCATACTTTAGTGAGAAAATAACTGGTCCTGTTCTGAATTACTCCACGTATGATAAAGAATTGTATGCACTTGTACGTTCTTTACAGACGTGGCGTCATTATTTGTGGCCTAAAGAATTTGTTATTCATTCTGATCATGAGGCCCTTAAGTATCTTCGTTCTCAAAATAATCTGAACCGTAGACATGCTAAATGGGTTGAATTTATTGAGACTTTTCCTTATATTGTTAAACATAAAAAAGGGAAGGATAATGTGATTGCTGATGCTTTGTCAAGAAGATATACTTTGCTGTCTCAACTTGATTGTCGGATTTTTGGCCTTGAATCAATTAAAGAACAATATGCGCTTGATCCTAATTTTAGAGAGGTGTTGCTGAATTGTAAAGAAGGGCGGGCATGGAACAAATTTGTGCTGAATGATGGGTTTTTGTTTCGAGCTAACCGCCTATGCATTCCAGTTGGTTCCGTTCGTCTATTGTTGTTGCAGGAAGCGCATGGAGGAGGATTGATGGGGCATTTTGGTGCCAAAAAGACAGTGGATGTTTTGGCCACTCATTTCTTTTGGCCAAAGTTGAGGAAAGATGTGGAGCGTTTTGTGGCTCGCTGCACCACATGTCAAAAGGCTAAGTCTCGCTTGAATCCACATGGTTTATATATGCCTCTTCCTGTTCCTTCTATTCCTTGGGCAGATATTTCTATGGACTTTGTTTTGGGATTGTCTAGGACTAAGAGGGGGAGGGATAGCATTTTTGTTGTGGTGGATCTTTTTCCAAGATGGCGCATTTTATACCATGTCATAAGACTGATGATGCTATTCATATTGCTGACCTCTTTTTCAAAGAGATTGTTCGTTTGCATGGTATGCCTTCTACTATTGTTTCAGATCGTGATGCTAAGTTCTTGAGTCACTTTTGGCGTACTTTGTGGAACAAGTTGGGTACAAAATTGTTATTCTCTACCACTTGTCATCCACAAACTGATGGACAAACAGAGGTGGTGAACCGCACTTTGGAGACCATGCTGCGAGCTGTTTTGAAGAAAAATTTGAAGATGTGGGAAGAATGTTTGCCTCATGTGGAGTTTGCATATAATCAGGCAACACATTCTACCACCAAGGTAAGTCCTTTTCAGGTAGTGTATGGTTTCAATCATCGTGCTCCAATTGATATTCTACCTTTGCCTACTAGTGAGAGGATAAATAATGATGCTAAAGAGCGTGCTGATTTTATCTTGAAAATGCATGAGACAACTAAGTATAACATTGAAAAGATGACTGAAAAATATAGAATTGCTGGTAGTAAGGGCAGGCGAGCAATTAAACTTGAACCGGGTGATTTAGTATGCTTGCACTTGAGAAATGATAGATTTCCCGATTTGAGAAAGTCTAAGTTAATGCCTCGAGCTGATGATCCTTTTAAAATACTTGAAAAGATTAATGATAATGCATATAAACTTGAGTTGCCTCCCGAGTTCGGGGTTAGTCCTACTTTCAATATTTCAGATTTGACACCTTACTTGGGAGAAGAAGATGAGCTTGAGTCGAGGACGACTCCAATTCAAGAGGGGGAGGATGATGAGGACATCGCTCCTTCGGATACACATGTCACACCTCCGCTGGATACACAAGGTCCAATCACCAGAGCTCGCGCAAGACAGTTGAATCTAGAGGTGAGCTCGTTCCTAAGCACTCATTTATATGAACTTGAGGATAGATTGCTACCTAATGATTATATTGTGATTAGGAACCTTGGAGTGGACCAGAAGATGTTTGGAGAGGAGCTTCGAGGCGTGGAGGGACAGCAAGGGCGTCCAAACCAAGTTGGAGGCCCAATTCAAGTCGACTTCGGATCGGTTTCGGAGTCCAGGAGCAGTCTGCACTAAAACGGTCGCCCAGGTCGCATATGGGCTCGGTTTTGGACGTTCTTCATATGCATGGAAAGATAATTTGATAACCTTTCCAACGGCGCCGGTCTTATGTCAAAATTCGTCCGGAGTCATCGGAAATCGTCGAAACAAGTTGACGTTCAGAATCTGTCCCGGTGCTGCGCCACCGTAATCTGGCCTTTGGGCTTGTATCTATTGGAGCCCATTAGGGGCGCGTCCAGGGGGTCTTGCACGCCCTAATGTCTATATCTACAGTAGCCGCCACCCAAGTTAGGGTTGGGTTTTGCTTAGATTATTCTGTCAAGAACAGTTTCGCCGTTCATCGGTTTGTGAGACCCCAACTCGTGAGCTTAATTCAGTTTTCAGTAATTTTGGTTGCAATCTACTGTGTTCTTGCTTGTGTTCTTCGATTCGCAGGCAAGGATAAGCCTTCTTGGCGAGGTCGACCGTGCACCGCCGGTCGATAACCTGAGGAGACGTGGTGCTGCGATTGCGGGGTTTAGAACGTGTTGTTCTGAAGCCGGATCGACGTGTGTCAAGTTTCCACCAAATCGAGAGTTATCAGAACCTCTCGGAAGATCGGGAACCCTAGTTCACATCAAGAACCCCGCATGGGTAGAGGCGTATTGCGGCCTTACCCGCTAGCGTCCGGGCGGCCGTGCCTCAGCGGCAAGTCGGAGCGAGCGGGCTCGGTGGCGTACCGAAGTACGAGGAGCGCGCTTGAGAAGAGCGGCAGGCGTGCAAACACAGTTCGCCGGAGCCGAAGGAAGGAGCGGTGGCGGTGTAAGCTTCATGACCATTGGAGTTCGGAAACCCCAAAGGTATGAATGTTTTGGTGATTGGGTGACCATATTGATGTGACTAACATTTCCTTGTAGGATATTCAAATGGTCATGTCAATGAAGCGTCGTCTCACATACTCTATCTATCGACGACTTGGTGATTGGTTGCCTCGACAACTCGGATCGAGAACTTGATGGAGTCAAGGTTGAAGATGGATCAAGGCTAAGGACATGATAGACCAAGCAAGTGTTGGCTTGGTAGATGTTAGCTTGAGTCCATAGGAAAAACCGGACTATCAAGAGGGATCGAATTGGTTCTCTTAGCGCACACTAGGTTAGAGATCATATGGATGCATAGTGAGTCTCTCGAGGGCTAGGGTGGCTGAAGAGAAGAAGAGGAACCAAGAATGAAGAAGTTGGAAGCAAGGATCAGGAGTGGATCAAGTTTTCAGCTTATCCGGTAGAGACCGGACAGTACGGTCCTAGGGACCGTATGGTACGGTCTTCATTGAAGATCCAGACAGAGAAGTGAAGTCTCGGGATGCTGAGAAAATGAAGACCGGACAATGGGACTGTATGGTACGGTCAAGGAGACCGGACAGTACGGTCATCAGAGGATTTCCAGACAGAGAAGTTGAAGTTTCTGGAAGTGGAAGAAATGAAGACCGGACAATCGACCAGATGGTACGGTCCTAGGGACCGGACAGTACGGTCTTCATTGGAGATGAAGAAGAAGATGGAGATGCGCCTGGAAATAGAGACCGGACAGTACGGTCTGGAAGAGACCGGACAGTACGGTCCTATTGTACGGTCTCTAGTTTCGCAGGGCACTTTTGGGCAACGGCTAGTTTTGGGTTGGTAGCCTATATATAGTTGGTTGCCCGCCCCTTGAGGGGTCTCTTGGCCATTGTTGGAGTGCAGGAAACTCAGAGGAAGCCAAGAGCAAGAGAGAGAAGCACTTGTGAAGGATTTGGAGTGATCCTAGTGCTTGAGAGAGTAGCAATTGCATCCACTTGATCTCTAGGCTAGTGTGAGCTTGAGAGAGTCACTTCGGTTTGTTACACTTGGTCTATGGCAAGGCCTAGACCGGTTAGGCGTCGGTGTTGAGCTGTCCAAGGAGATTGTGGAAGCTAACACAAGTTTGTACACGGTCTTGGAGCTTCCCGTGCGAAAGAAGCATCACTAGTGGAGCGCCCTTTGGCACGCATCAAGTGCGGAGCCTTACCTCCGGAAGAGTACCCGAGATCGAGCCCGGCGGGACGTGCCCGCGACTTCACTCGGAGGGTGAAGTGTGCTCTAGGAGGGATCGCCATCGAGCGGAGGGACGGGGTCGAGACTCCGGCGGGAGTGACCCAACGTAGAGTAGGGGAAGGCGCCATCCTTCCGAGACCACGGGAAAAATCATGAGCATTCCTATCCTTATCTTCTTTACTTACTAGCATTTACGTTTCCGCATTTACCTTATGTGCTAGTAGAATTGCATGATAGGTTGTCTCTTTACTACTTGGTAGAATTGCTTGTTAGGGTGTTGCTTGTTGCATAGACTAGATTGTGTGTGCGCATCGCTTGCTTTTGTTATCACCATATCTAGTCTTGCTAGCTTCACGCCTAAAGTACGTTTGGGAGAAATTGTTGACACACCGATTCACCCCCCCCCCCTCTCGGTGCCCTTGATCCTTTCAAGTGGTATCAGAGCCTCGTTGCTCAAATAGGGCTTAACCGCCTTGAGTAAGGATGCCGAGAGATCATGGACCGCCCCCGTTCGATGGGACCGACTATGCCTATTGGAAAGCTCGCATGCAAGCTTACCTCGAGGCTCTCGACCCTATCGCATGGGAGGTGACAAGTTCCGGTGTCTCTCTAAGGACTCCCATTGGTACTCTTGATGTGAATCTCGCAAAGGCAAATGCTAAAGCTAAAAATGCCTTGTTTGAAGCTATCACTAAAGAGGTCTTTGCTCGAGTCAAGTCCGCGGGTACCGCTCATGAAGTATGGACACAAATTCAACAAATTCATGAGGGTTCCACGGACGTGAAAGAGGAAAGATACTATGTGCTAAAGAACAAATATGATGACTTTGCCATGTCTTCAAATGAGCTAATCAATGACACTTACTCTCGCTTGAATGTGCTTGTAGAGGATATCAACTCTCTCGGTGTGAAGGACAAGATTGATGATGGTGACCTTGTGCGGAAGATCATGAGGATTCTCCCAAGGGAGAAATATGGAGCACTCATCACATGCCTCTTCAACACCGACATGCGAGACCTCACCACCCACAAGCTACTTGGGAAGATCACCGCCTTCGAGAGCTACAACCTCGACAAGAAGCTTGATGAGAAGCCCTCCAAGAATCTTGCTTTTGCATCCGAGGGGTCAAGCAAGAAGATGAAGAAGGTGGTGACTCAAGATTCAAGTGATGAAGAGCTTGAAGAAGACGTTGAAGACTTGTTGCAACTTCATCCTAATGATCTAGCACTCCTCATGAAGAGAAGCAACTTCTTCAAGAGAAGATTCATCAACAAGAAAGATGCCGAGTGCTACAATTGTGGGGAGAAGGGTCACTTTGCCAAGGAATGCCCGAAGCCAATCAAGAAGAGCAAGAAGAAGACTCAAGAGTCAAGCGATGATGAAGAAGAAGACCCTAGAAGCAAGTACAAGACAAGGAAGAGGTTTGTCAAGAAGGAAAGCTCTAGAGGCAAAGACAAGAGAAGATCATCTCGCAAGGGACTCTTTGTTGGAGAGTGGGTCACGGATGATGATAGTGAAGAAGAAGAAAGTGATGACTCATCCTCCAAGGGAAAGAAGATGGCCGGCATTGCTCTCACAAACATGTCCGAGACTCTACCTCCACCACCTACTTGCTTGATGGCCAAAGATGATGATAGTAGTGAAGATGAGAAGAGCGAGTCCGATGAAGAGTTTGGTGAGGAGGATAAGCCCACATATGAGGAACTCTTGGATAGCATTCTCCTAACCGGCAAGATGATCAAGAAGAGGGACAAGACCATTGCTCGGTTGGAGAAGGAACATGAAGTGGCCGCTTTCCGAGTTCGTCAACTTGAGGGTGAACTTAGGGACTTATCCATCTCTCACAAGGCTCTTGATGAAGACTATGACAAGCTTGAGGAAGACCACATGAAGCTCAAGGAGAAGTCCAAGTTACTAGAGGATGAGCTCAAGCACCTTTCCACCTCTCTCATAACCTTGGATGAGAGCTATGACAAGCTCAAGGTTGATCACAAGAGGCTCAACGACAAGTTCAAGGTTCTTGAGGAGGAACATCAATCCATCCTCGAAAAGAGTAACACTTCTTCTTCTAGTTCATCTATTTCCGATTCTTCATATATTACTTATGATGGACTAACTCCCTCTCTTGAGAGCATCTCTCTTGATGAGAACATATTGAAGGAATATCATCAACTCAAGGAGGAGAGAGCTTTGGTGATGGACGGTTTCGAGAGGCTCACAAGGGGAAGGACCATTCATAAGGAGATACTTGGTCGGAACCTTGTGAACAACCCCGGGCACAAGGGACTCGGCTCCTACCCCGCCGCCATCAACCTCATCGGCAAGGACGAGGACATTCCACCTTGGGTAGTTCCCCTCATGGCGGACGACTACTATTGTGAGAAGTGTTGCCGTGACGGGCACACTAGCAAGAATTGTCCCAAGGTGAGAAGTTCCAAAGTTTTGCCCAACGCTAACTTGTTCCATGAGAATACACACTACAAGCTCTTTAGGGACAAGAAAGGAAGGGTGAAGGCAAAGGCTCTTGGATCACCCGACAAGAGAGGAAGATTTGGGTGCCCAAATGCATAGTTGACCTTGAGAGGCCAACCAAGTGCGAGTGGGCTCCCAAGAACAAGACCTAGAAGGGTGATGGTGGTGGACCGTGCGCCGCAACGTCAACTCATGAACGTCCACCACAAGCAATGTGTGCTTCATCGACAAATCTACTCTTCAAGGAGGTAACTTGTATCATAGTAGTTTCTTTTCTTGCATTGCTTGCATGGTAGCTAGGTGCTCCTTTGTGAACTAGTATGTTTGCATTCATGCATATGTAAATAACTAAAAGAAAAGAACAAAAAATTAGTTCAAGGTCTAACTTTCTCAAGATAGCTATGAGTATGGGGGATGCTTGAGTTGGTGGACCGACGGACTCAAGGCAAGGTTTGGCTCACAGTGAGTAAGCTTGAGAGAGGCTCAAACTTAACCTTGAGTAGGTTTCCTTTATGCGTTGTCTAAACTTTGCTTGCATATCACATGGCATATTTACTTTCTCTTGCATTTGTATGATATGCTTGTCTCATGCATTGCATATAGGAAATCACAAAGGAGTGGTCACACTATGAGGAAGTGCTTCATTAGTAATATGAACTCACATCTCATAAAAGTGTGACGAAAGAAAAGAATTGTGCTTCATGCCTATTGAGTCTTGCTAAATGATCCTCAAGGTTAAATCTACTTGCACGGATCATAGGCAAAGGGCTCATACATACCCCTCCCTTGGTATTATCTCTTTTGGTTCTTATTGGATGCTTCTTATTTGCCGATTGAAAAATTTACTATAAGCCTATGTGCAACCTATATTGGTCTATTTTCAAAGGAGTGTTTGAGAGTTCCCCTTCTAGTCCATGTTTGGTGTTTATTTGGTTTTTGTGTGAGAAACTTAGACTTAGAAGGAAATTCCTTGAAAATCAGCTTTTTTGGACTGGACCGTACAATACGGTCAAAGGGACCGTACAATACGGTGTGCTTTTGCACGAGTTCCTTCAAACCTGAGGCAGAATGGAGATCGTACAATACGGTCATGATGACCGTACAATACGGTCTCTATAGAGTAACTGTCAGGGTTAAAGGAGACCGTACAATACGATCCTGAAGACCGTACAATACGGTCTGGTTAACTTCATCGGGAGATCAAGTTCAATCTCATTCGTTGATTCCTGATCGGATCGATCTCGGCCGTTGATTCGAATTTAACCTATCCTAACGGGCCGTTCCAAGTTACTGTGCATCGTTCCCAAATCACCGCCGCCATCGCACGCACTCGCCGCTCCCGCCACCACCTCGCCTTCCCGCGCGCGCCGTACGCCGCCGACCAGCCGTCGCCGTCGCGCTCGCCTACGAGCTCCACGCCACCCGCAGCGCGCGCCATCGCTCCATCGCCTCCACGCTCGCGCCCTGCAAACCCTAGCGCCGCCGCCGAGCCGCACCTCCACGCCGAGTAGCCGCCGCTCCACCTCGCCTGCGCGCGCTGGAGCCGAGGACGACGACGAGCACAGCGCCGAGGAACTTCTCCACCTGCGCGCGTCCCTCTAGCTGCTGCTCACTCTCTTCGCGCGCGTGAAGCTCCCTTCCCGGCGACTCACCGAGCCAGAGCACCACCTTCTCGGCGATCATCGTCGATTCGATTGCTCTGGTGAGACTTTTGGGATCAAAATGGTTGCACAGTAGCCTCAATTCCATGTTCCTATCTAGGGTTTGAGTCATTTATCCTTCATCGATCAAAAATCCCTAGAAAATGATCCAAAATCGATCCTTTATTGCGAAATCGATATGCATTGCTGACTATTGCTTCGCAATTTAGGTCGTTTACCTACCATTGTCATAGTGTTCGAGTATTGCACTTCATTTATCTATGACATGTTGGTAGTCGTTCACTATTGTGTCGATTTTTTAATTCCATACCATACACTAGCTCGACACTTAGTACTATCCTCGATTAGTGGTACATTGAGTCTATTGCATATGATCTATGTACACTAGTTGATCTCCACCCATAATCGACAATGCCGTAGTTCCCCTTTGCATATTTGCCGGCATTGTGTCCTTTACCTCTGCGCTAGGACTTCATCTAGATTTACGCGCTTACCTACGATTCTTGCTTGTAGATTATAGTAGGTTATTCTATACTCATATACCCTGTCTATTCCTATCGTGCAGTGGCAGTTGTCAGCAGGCAGTGGGCAGTTGACAGCAGAGCAGAGACAGTGGACGGATTGAGGGCCAAGCCCTTAGTCCTATCTTTGGCAGTCAGCCGTCAGTGGACGGGTTGGTGAGCCAAGCTCACTCACCCTATCTTGTCTGCAGCCCAGTCAGCAGCTATGGCAGGTTCTGGCAGAGGCAGAGGCAGAGGCAGAGGTGACCGTGATAAGGGCAAGGCCAAGGCTCCAGATCCACAGCCCAAGAGGAAGAAGCAGAGGACAGGTGATCCAGAGTGGGATCGGAATCTCAGGGCAGCTGAGGTTGACCTTCCTTCTGGCAGAGACACAGGGTTCCGGATCGGAGACCCACCTGCTGGAGGACAGGGGGAGACTCCGAGGAGGTCTTCCAGAGCTAGAGCTACAGTGCAGCGGACTCCGTCCACCCGCGAGGTTGGTACGTCGAGAACCGCGCAGGAGCAGCAGGTGCAGCCAGAGCCACAGGAGGAGAGCTCTTCCAGCTCCCATGACGAGGTCACAGAGGGTGACAGGCAGAGGATGGCTGCCAAGTTCTGTGCACTCGACAGGACTGCTTCACTCAGGGACGTGCTTGCTGAGGACGCTCTCAGGCTTCCAGGCCCCGTCCTCAAGAAGTTCAGGAGAGTCTCCGAGGAGACCTGGGTACCTGCTAGGAGAGACCCACAGGCAGGAGGTCGGTTCTGGACTTTGCTTCAGCAGAGGATTGCAGCTGGTTTGAGGAGTAGACTGCGTACTGGTGGAGCTGATAAGCTCTTTGTCACTCACCAGCACTGCAGCATACAGGCTGCTAGTAGAGGTGCCGGGACAGACTTCACACAGCACTTGTCCTATATCCCGGGCCTCGAGGAGATCATCACCACTCAGATGCGTTGGGACCCTGACATAGTGATGGATTTCTATGCTTCTCTGTGGATTGCCCCAGATCGGTCTGCCATATGGTTCATGCTCAGAGGGCAGCCCCACAGAGTGACTAGGGAGGACCTCGTAGCGGCCCTTGAGACTGTTCAGCACGAGACCAGGGTGTTCCCTCTTGCTCACCCAGGGATGGAGCCTCCCCGCAGACCTCTCGGGGGACACCTACCGTCAGACGAGGATATGAGCATTGCTTTCCCTCCACCTCACCCGGAGAACTTCAGCCGAGCTCACACCAGACTTACTCACGAGGGCAGAGTTCTCAGGAGCATTCTTAGCAAGACCATTGTGCCGAGGAGTGGATACAGGGATCAGTTTTCTATACTCTCACAGTGGGTCGTCATGCTGATACTGAGGCACAGAGGTTTTGACCTGGTGGATCTTATACTGAGCCAGATGGAGGACGTCATTGCAGAGAGCATAGCTGCTAGACACTTAGCCTTCGCTCCACTGATCTGCTATATTCTGAGGAGGCTACAGTTGTTGTCTCAGGAGGACTACGATGAGTTGCCCAAGAAGACTACAGCGTACACTCCCTTACCTGCCTCCGACAGACGGGTTGCTACCCGGGAGTCAGCTTCACAGGAGAGTTCTTCACAGGGCCTAGGTGACACAGCTACCGAGACAGAGCAGCACATACAGACTGGTAGCCAGATGGAGTCCATTCCTGAGGACGTGACTCCGGACTCTAGAGCAGGACCTTCAGGCTCAGCTACAGCTCCAGCTCAGACAGATTCAGTACTACGTGCAGAGCTTGCAGCTATCCGTAGAGAGCTCCAGAGTCAGCGAGAGGATAGGGAGAGAGACCGACAGATGCTAGACAGCGTGGTTCTCACTCAGAGGGAGATGGCCTCTGGCTTGTCGTCGCTGTTCACAGGCTTTGATGCGATTGCTCAGACTCTTCGCCTCTTTGGACAGGCATTGCCAGGACTCCCGTCGTTCGCTCCTATCACCTTCCCAGGTGTGTTGCCACCCGATACAGTACAGTTTCAGTAGCTACAGCAGCAGCAGCACCAGTTTGCCCAGGCACAGGCAGGACAGCCAGCCAGCCAGGGACAGTACTTCAGTTCCTTACTCACGGCTCCCATCTCACCTTCTGGTGCACCTACGGTGGGGCCGTCGTCGTCCACGTTTGCTGGTTTGGCAGGAGAGGCAGGACCTTCACACCAGTACCGTTCTTCACCAGGCCTCTCCATGACACCGTCAGCGCTTCTAGCTTCTACAGCTCCGAGCTTCTCACCGCTTCAGCTGACGAGTCCTTTCTTCGTGTCACCACTGCCAGCTCGCACACTCGACTTTGACACAGTAGCACAGACCGCCTCAGTACAGACAGACTCAGTTCTTACAGCTTCACAGGCAGAGGTCGTGACTACTACACCTGAGACAGCAGCAGTGGATCTCACAGATTTCGGGTACACCCGTGAGGAGGTAGATGAGGCTCTTGCTACAGGACAGGATCCACCATCCAGAGCAGCCTCACCTACTGGCAGTTTCACTTGGACCCCCAGTCGCTCACCCTCTCCTTCAGTTCACTCAGCTTCAGACTCAGAGGCAGTCCAGTTCGCAGGGCAGCTTGAGCGGACACTCCTTCAGACAGACTCTCCTGGGATAGCTCACAGACAGCTGGTGCCGTACACACCACTCTTTCAGCCTCAGGAGTCTTTGGGGATGCCGCGGACTTGGACTTGGACACCTCTAATGCCACCCTCTCAGCAGCAGCAGGACAGTGCTCAGCCTACCAGTTCTTCAGCACCTGCTGCCACTGCACCTCCTCCAGCCTCCGACGCGTAGGACAGCTGTTTTTCTCTTTTCCTTCTTTCTCTTTTTGGTCATTGGTGCCAAAGGGGGAGAGAGTTAGAGAGATCTTGTATAGGTCTAGGGGGAGTAGCAGAGTGATCTTGTGTCCAGAGGGAGTGTGAGACAGTCTTTGTCCAGGGGGAGACCATTTGTGACTTCATTTGTATATTCTTTTGGTACTTCGTGGTTCTTGTTGAGCTTGATTTGCTTTTGCTGGTGTTTAGCTCATCAAGAATGCACTTGGTTTCGTTTCATACACTTGCTCGTTATCTATATATCTTGTATATTGCTCTGAGTTTGTGTATGCTATCCTGGATGTGCTTATTTATATCTATCTTGCCAGGTTTCCTCTTTTTGTGATGATATGCGCACTCACTTGCTTTTGCAGGATTATCTTATAAACTTATCATCACAAGTGTTGTGGTCATAGCTCTTGTTTTATTCCTATATATCACCTGTGTGCTCTAACTCTTTTTGCAGGTGATACCTTTTGAGCTATGACTACCTTGTTCTCTGTTTACTTGTTCTTCATGCATATCTAAATCCTCTCGATCACTCTTACGCATTCCATTCTTTATCTTTTGATATGTGTTGTCACCAATCACCAAAAAGGGGGAGATTGTAAGCTTCATGACCATTGGAGTTCGGAAACCCCAAAGGTATGAATGTTTTGGTGATTGGGTGACCATATTGATGTGACTAACATTTCCTTGTAGGATATTCAAATGGTCATGTCAATGAAGCGTCGTCTCACATACTCTATCTATCGACGACTTGGTGATTGGTTGCCTCGACAATTCGGATCAAGAACTTGATGGAGTCAAGGTTGAAGATGGATCAAGGCTAAGGACATGATAGACCAAGCAAGTGTTGGCTTGGTAGATGTTAGCTTGAGTCCATAGGAAAAATCGGACTATCAAGAGGGATCGAATTGGTTCTCTTAGCGCACACTAGGTTAGAGATCATATGGATGCATAGTGAGTCTCTCGAGGGCTAGGGTGGCTGAAGAGAAGAAGAGGAACAAAGAATGAAGAAGTTGGAAGCAAGGATCAAGAGTGGATCAAGTTTTCAGCTTATCCGGTAGAGACCGGACAGTACGGTCCTAGGGACCGTATGGTACGGTCTTCATTGAAGATCCAGACAGAGAAGTGAAGTCTCGGGATGCTGAGAAAATAAAGACCGGACAATGGGACCGTATGGTACGGTCAAGGAGACCGGACAGTACGGTCATCAGAGGATTTCCAGACCGAGAAGTTGAGGTTTCTGGAAGTGGAAGAAATGAAGACCGGACAATCGACCGGATGGTACGGTCCTAGGGACCGGACAGTACGGTCTTCATTGGAGATGAAGAAAAAGATGGAGATGCGCCTGGAAATAGAGACCGGACAGTACGGTCTGGAAGAGACCGGACAGTACGGTCCTATTGTACGGTCTCTAGTTTCGCAGGGCACTTTTGGGCAACGGCTAGTTTTGGGTTGGTAGCCTATATATAGTTGGTTGCCCGCCCCTTGTGGGGTCTCTTGGCCATTGTTGGAGTGCAGGAAACTCAGAGGAAGCCAAGAGCAAGAGAGAGAAGCACTTGTGAAGGATTTGGAGTGATCCTAGTGCTTGAGAGAGTAGCAATTGCATCCACTTGATCTCTAGGCTAGTGTGAGCTTGAGAGAGTCACTTCGGTTTGTTACTCTTGGTCTATGGCAAGGCCTAGACCGGTTAGGCGTCGGTGTTGAGCTGTCCAAGGAGATTGTGGAAGCTAACACAAGTTTGTACACGGTCTTGGAGCTTCCCGTGCGAAAGAAGCATCACTAGTGGAGCGCCCTTTGGCACACATCAAGTGCGGAGCCTTACCTCCGGAAGAGTACCCGGGATCGAGCCCGGCGGGCCGTGCCCGCGACTTCACTCGGAGGGTGAAGTGTGCTCTAGGAGGGATCGCCATCGAGCGGAGGGACGGGGTCGAGACTCCGGCGGGAGTGACCCAACGTGGAGTAGGGGAAGGCGCCATCCTTCCGAGACCACGGGAAAAATCATGAGCATTTCTATCCTTATCTTCTTTACTTACTAGCATTTACGTTTCCGCATTTACCTTATGTGCTAGTAGAATTGCATGATAGGTTGTCTCTTTACTACTTGGTAGAATTGCTTGTTAGGGTGTTGCTTGTTGCATAGACTAGATTGTGTGCGCGCATCGCTTGCTTTTGTTATCACCATATCTAGTCTTGCTAGCTTCACGCCTAAAGTACGTTTGGGAGAAATTGTTGACACACCGATTCACCCCCCCCCCCCCCCCCTCTCGGTGCCCTTGATTCTTTCAGGCGGCAAGCCGTCCGCTAGTCATCTGCAGATGGATTATTGATGCGCAGACATGAGATTGGGATCATCGGTGATGTGCTCGACGAAAAAATCTGGAGGCCGCTAGATATCTTTGCGACACCGCATCTAGAACTCACGTCATGCTTCGCAGCTTTATCAAATCGAACGACATAGATTTACTGACGACCGGATCCAACGGCAGGAAACAACAGGCTGACGTGGGCATGCTCGCTGGTCAGAGAGGGGCAGGCCCGGCTCTGGGCCTAGGCCATGGGGGCGACGGCCTAGGGCCCAAGGGAGGGAGGGGCCCAAAAATATTTTTTCTCCATGTATAGATGATCAGCCCCTTAGTCCAGACAAGAATTTTTCCTGTGGCCCAGCAACTACCTACAGTCCAAATTGACGAATGTCCCTTTTAGGCCTGTGATATGTACGCTCCAGACTCCAGTTTGGCACCGTTCGGCCTTACGACTTCGCCGTTTCTCCGCTGCCTCATTTTGTCGATGAACATCAATACGAATCGTGATCCCTCCTTCCTGTGGCTAAAACAAATCCAGCGAAATCAGGTTTCTTGTTCTTTTTTCATTAAATTCACATCAATAGCCGAGTGAATTGCTATCCCTCCCTTTGTGATTGTGTCTCAATTAATGACTTCCTCTATCTCTGTTTGCAAGTTAGGCCAATAAGTTCTTTTCAACTACTATTGTTCAACTACTACGAAAATATGCAGCGTTCATCTTAGACTAAAAATCCAGATTTGGTGAACAAGAAGATTCACTTCCAACAAGTATCTATCATCCTAGGGCGTGGGACAGCCTTGAAAAGAATGCATGAAACATCCTAGTTGAAAAAGGTCATGTGAGGGAAAACAATTTGAAATTCCCTAGCTATAGTTTGAATAGACATTTTTCATGTTCTTACTAGTCTAGAAATTGAATAACAGTGAGTTGGTTGATAGAACATGATTGGTTTACTCAAACCATGTGAACAAAGTTTATTTCTTTTGTTGTAAGTTGACTAACGGTACGAAGTTCATCGATTTCGCAATTATATATTTTTTGTGTGTAAATTATGAAGTGTACACACACATTTTTTTTTTTTGAGCCCGATCTACACACACATAGCCTATAGGGCCCCGTTGCCGAGTTCGCCCCAGGACCTCTCAAAGTATAGAGCCGGCCCTGCTGGTCAGGAACGCGACCGCGTTGGGAAATTAGAAGATTACGCTAGCTTGCCACTTGCTGGGAGCTAGGCGAGGGCGCGCCGAGTGTAGTGTGAGCTAGGGGGCCACCGAACTACGACTGGTGATTTGTCGGTAGCAACTTCGTGCTTCACATGCACTCTGCATCAGTCCATGACTGGTGGGGCTAACAACCCACGTCTCACGCTTGACCGGTGTACTCGTGGCTGCTTCTATTGGCGAGGCGTGAAGAATGTTGAGAAATTGGGCCGAACATTTAGCAGATAAACAAGTTGATCCCGTGTGTGTTGTGCTATGACTCAGGGCTGATATATATGAGAAAGTTTCAAAATCAGAACATGGCGGCAATTGCAGTGATGGCCTACGCATCTGATGGCACTTGCCTCTTCAGCGATCTTATTACGCTGCCTAGTTCACTCTTGGAACCTGCAGACAAACTAAAGATGGACACTATACAATCATCTGGTAATCTCTTCCAAACCCAGCCACGCATATAACTAACCATCTTCTTGCGCATGACTTTAAGTACAAAAACACACACAAAGAGATAAAATGGCCAAACGTTGAGGTGGCCATACGATTGATTGGGGAGCTCAGTATCTCAATAATGGCCGTGTTCGGCTGCATGTTTTCGCCTGCGGCTGCTGCTGCTCCATAGGTATGCACAGTAGCTCCATAGGTGTGCACAGTACTGCAGCAGTTGCAGCCGCTGTTGGTTTTCGAACAGCCGAACACGCTGAATTTGGGCGTGATCATGGGCCCAACGCGGCAGATTCGTACGGACGCTACATGAAAAGATTCTGTGGAGGGACACGGCACCCCAGTGATTGGCGGCACTAGTACGGTAGCGGTATTATTCCTTGGGAGATTCTTGCTCCATGCAAGATTCTCTTGGGTAACGAACTGACAAATCACGAGTCAGGATAACAATTTCGGGTGCGTTCGGCGCACCCCCTCTAATTTTTAGCACCCATCACATCAAAGAGAATCTTGCTATTTAAAACTACTTTTATTAATTTAATGACAAAACTTATGTCACAACCCCCTCTAAATCGCGAGACGAATCTAATGAGCCTAATTAATCTATATTTTGCTATAGTGATGCTACAGTAACCATCGTCTAATTACGACTTAATTACCCTAATTAGATTCGTCTCGCAAATTCGAGCGGAGTCCTGAAATTAGTTTTATAATTAAACTTTATTTTTAATTAGAATATTCGTTGCAAAAACCTCTAAAATTTAGACCCCATGCGCCGAACGCACCCTTCATCTTCATTTGTATAGTGTGAACCACTACAGTCAGCCACACTCGATCAGTGTTCGCATTTCTGCGTCTGACAAAAAACTCGGAACTTTTCCGGTGAAAGCGTGCGGTCTTGGAGCATTTTCGGCGCTGCGCAGTGACGGCGGGTATCTCTTCGACGCGTCGGAACGTATAGGGCTCATCACTTCATCAGGGCATAAACTAATCTGTCACTTGATCGAACGTTGCATACTCTGACAAAACTTAGAACAGGTCGGTTTACCTCAAAGTGACCAAACCTTCTGGGGGTGCGGGGTGCGATAAAAACTCGTGGAATTTTGTTGAGAGTGAGGCGATAACTATGTATAAGATGGCAACGAGATGCCGCTTCTGATGTCACTGCTCCTCCCTTTCAAACGAAAACAAGCGGCTCTTATGCTATTTTTTCCTGATCTCCGTCCTCCAACCTAAACGGATAAAAGAAAGAACAATAATTCAATGAATCGGCCGGTTATCCCATTCTTTATCGTGAAATGGCATCTAATCGGATCCGAAAAGAACATATCCTGATGCTCACGCCAACTGATCAGCCCTGCTCATCCAACTATATATGTTCACAAAACATATCCCATCATCTGACGCAGGACACAAGCTAGCGCGAAACGAAGAAGACAACCAAAATGGTTGAGTCTTAGTGGCGTGCTGTCTCTCATGATTTGAGTTCGATCATCGTGGAGCCAGCTCCCCTGATTGCTGCGGTGACGCTACATGGCAAGGGTCCTTTGATTCCTTCAGATGCCAAGATTCTCTTTTAGTAGCCTTAGTTATCAATGCCTTGATACGTCGTTAATACTAGTGTTAAACTCGTACGACGTGACATATGCTCCACTCTCTGTCTGTGTACATACATTCTGCTCCTGCTAATTAGGCCACCGACAGACAACGGGACAGGGTGAAAACGATGAGGAGACGAGAAGCAGCAGCACAAGAAGCATTCAAAGAAGCCAGCGACAAGCGTTGCCGTGGAACGATTCATCGCTTGGTGACGCAGTTTCAGCAGCACACGGTCATGTCATGCACTATGTGTAGTGTTTCGTGTCAGACCACGCAGCGTGGATTCTTCGACGACGCCGCACCAAGAAAATTTTCCATGTTGTTCCGATGCCGTAGCCACGAGGGTGGTGCTGGTCGTCGTCGTTGTTGCGTTGGTGACACGGAGGGAACACCTGTGGCGGCGCAGTACCAGACAGTTTGGTGGCCGCGGCGGTCTGCATGCGCCGGAGACGGAGGAGGCCATAACACGTACTCCAATCACACAGCTCATCCAGGACGGGACATCACATGGTGTTATGTTAGCTGGGTGATGAAACGCTGACCGGGCAGACACAGTTGTAAGCAACAGAACACAAAAGAGGATCTGTTGCTTGACAGTTGAAGACAAAACAGAGGATCTGTTGCTTGAGAAAACGAAGGAAATGACCTTCTTTCTTTTGCGCAGCACAACGGGAGGACTGGAAAGGATCAGAGTGAGAGCGTCCTTAAGCGAAACAAAAAGGAGTCAAAGAAGCATATTCGGACAAGATGTGCTTCGTTAACAGCGTAAATCTGCATGCACTTACGGTGCGAGAAGACAGTTCAGTAACGACAACAGATCCTTGCCCGATTCCACTTGAAAGTGCGAACCTGTTGCAGGAATAATGAGGTTTGCCGGTTACAGATGCGCAAGCAGCATTTTATTGTTAGTAACTTTCATGGCAATTTAACTACTCTCAACTCAAATTCAGAGGCGATGAAATCTCACCCAGCTGGCCTCATTTGCGAAAGGGACAGTTGCAGGAATTATCTACAGTAGCATTTACAATATTCAAATCAATGACAGATTGAAGTACATTTAACTCGAATTCACAGTGCCAGCGAGATGTTCCCATATGGAATTTCTCATGCTTTCAGGTGAATCTGATGTTTTATCGTCCTAGACAAGGGTTCAAACTGTTATTCCGATACTACTACACCAGATTCCAAGTGATCCGATATATATCATCGCACTCAGATGGCTCGAAACTGACGCTGGCCATTAGAGCATCCCTAATGGCTAACTTTTAGCTGACTCTTAGAATTGTTTATTTGAGAAAAATAAGAGAGAGAAGGCTGCTAACTCTTCTTCAAGAGCTAGTCTCTAAGCAAAATGAGAGAATGAAACATGAGACTCACCACTCATTTATTCTCTCTAAAAGATGGCTGCTACCTCTTAGCTAACTCCATCATTGGAGACGCTCTTAGCGATTAGCCTACTGACAAAGTGAGCACAGTCTGAGGTCAAAACCAGAGCCATATTTTGCACTACACTTGAGCCCAACGCTACATAGTTAAAGAAAAAAATAACGCTACAACTTGCTCCAGCGTATGCCTGGGCCTCACGGCCCTCGCCTGGCAACACAACCACTCAAATTGCTAAGAACTCAAGTAACTGTGCCATGCACTGCCACAAGATACCTTTCATGAGATATGAAGTATTCAGAATGCTTATGCCCTGGTTCATTCTACAGGACAACATAGATTAAGCCACCTCCACAGGCTGACTGTATGGGTCCTAACAAAAGCAGAATAGGAGTACTAAAGCATGGATTTTATGAAGAAATCAACATGAATTTTGCTGATGAACATGTCGTGACAGAAAAAAGATATGCAAAAGATAAAATCAATAATTGTAAGATCACGGAAATGTCAAGCGCTATGTCCTAAGATAAAATCTATAATTGTATTGATTTGGTGTGCCATTGCATCATACTTGATCTATCGAACTCACATCCTCACAGCCCTACGAGGTCATCGCATACAAGAATAAAGGACTGTAGCTTTTATGAAAGCAACGTTCAGTAGTCAAGTTAATGAGCAAAGTTAAAGGGAGAAGATCATTTAGTGATGAGCAATGGTGCGCATTTACTGGCAATCTCCAGCAAGGATTCTGTTTGTTTCTTCATCAGCCTCAAAACCGTCTTTCTTCATACGATCAAGCAATTCAGACACTGATTTTCCCGCACGGACATATGTCCTCAGCAAGCAATGATAGACGTCTCTCGTCAAAGGTACAAACTTCTGTAGCATACTTGCCATCTCCTCAGCTGCTCCAACATCATTCTGATCCATGAAATGGTTCAGGCTCATTAGCACGTATGTCAGGTCAGGTTTCCATTGATAAGTTGCGGAAGCAAGAGCCTTTCTTGTCATATCCACTGCCTTAAGCACCTGACCATTCTTGAAATATCCACCAGCTAAGTTATACCAAGTGTTAGCGTAAGGTTTCTTCCCTTTCGCCATGGCATCATCTACAAGAGCTAGTGCTTTATCCACTAGGCCTTCTCTGCAGTAAGCACCGACCACTACATTGGTTAATCTGAAATCATAAAAGGAAGGACACTTTATTTCGTACTCTTTCAGTGTTTTCTCGGCCCCATCAATGTCATTCATCTTCAAGAGCACACTTATCCTGCACATGTACATCGAGCTGTAAGGTGGCACTTTGGATTTGTAGACACCCCAAATGCGCTCAACCTCAGGGTACATCCCCAGATCTGTATACGTGGTGAGCAAGAACCCATATGCGACCCTACTGTTATTTTTGGTGATCCGCTTTTCTGCATCCAGAAGAGCCTTGATGGCCCTTTCTTGCATCCCGGCTTCCATGAAAACCTTTGCTGATATGGCATGTGCATGCCAAGTCAAAAGTTTCTCGTGCGGATTGGCCTTGTCGAGCATCTTCTCAAGCCCCTCAATATCTTCGGCAGCAATGTACGCAGCCACCAAATTCTCCACACTGAACATATCAGGCTCGACGCCTTTCTCTTCCATGTCCCGGAACATGGTGTGCACCCTCTCGAGCTGCCCTGTCTCCAAGTAAAGCTTCATCATCACATTGTAAGAGTAAGCAGTCTTCATCCCCATCTCCTGCATCTTAGCAAAGAGCTCCTCGGCCTTCTCAACGGCCTTGGCTTCCACATAGCATTTCAGGAGCGAGCCATAGCACTGCGGCTTCTTCAGATTCTGCGACACATTACCGAAATACTCGACTGCCCTCTCGAGGCCGTGGACCTTGGCGATCAGCTGCAGCCTGTACGCGACATCGCCGGCCGACAGGTACAAGTGCCTCCGCTCAGTCATCCAGTACGACAGCTGCAAGAACGCAAAAGAATCGCCCGAGTCAGCGAGCGAAATGAGCATGGGGATTGGTCAGGAATGCACAGAATTTCAGTTTCAGATGAGGAATGGGGGGAGGAGGGTTTGGCGCGGACCTCGAGCGCTTGGGTGAAGCGGTTGAGGCCGATGAGCTTCTTGATGATGGCCTGTATGACGGTCTTCTCGACGGTGCGGCCCTCTCGAGCCCATTGCTCCAGGACGGGGGCCAGCGGGAGGTGCGGGTTCCCGACGGCCAAGATGCGGGGGTAAAGTTCCTTGGGCGGCGACCGCCGCGGCGAAGGGGATCGATTTGGGAAGTGGGAGGCGGTAGGGATGCGCTTATCGGCGGCACCGGCGGTCGTAGAGAGGCGGCGGACGAGGAGCCGGTACATGGTGGCGCGGCGATTCGGCGGCTTGGTGCGGCCGGAGTGCGAGGGTTTAAGGGGAGAAGAAGAAAGTTCCGCCCTCAACTGGGCATATGGGCTTGCGAATTCATTAATTGGGCCAAAATGGCTATCTAGTTGGGTTTTCAATTATTTCAAAATTCTTTTAATCCATGCAACAAAAAATATTTAAATATAACTTTCAAGTTAATTTAATTTCCACGTCTCAGACAGGCCTCATATACAATCTTTAATTTCTAGACTTCGCTCGCTCTCAGAAATGATCTAGATCATCATTCCACCCTGCAAACCAAGACCACATGCTGCTGACCAAGCAAAATGAGCCAAAAAATGAGTCCGAAGGGTGCTAGCGTAACAAAAACCAAAGCATTCTTTTTTCCTTTTTGCGGGTACATTGTATGCACAATTCGAGCCCAACGCCACAAATCAATCCAACATTTCCACCTTTGCAACGCAACTATAATTAAATATATGGCGTATAGATATAGATTGCACTATCAGAAGGTTTCAGATTAGATTGATACAGAAAGAAAGCAATTGCGCTACGTCTTTTCCATAAGATAGTTAGCGAGATTTGCATATCATTATTATATAAAAAAGTGAGATTTGCGTAAGTCTCCTGAATTTCAGATTTTATTTTTCTGGTCCGTTTCACACAGGAGTATGAAGCTATTTCCCTGAAAAGAAAAAAATAGGCATTAAGCTATCGAAGCCCAAAAGCCCATGAAGGGGCAAGAACCCGAACGCACAAGGCCACACCCCGCCACGCCATGGCCTCGTCCTCCCTCGTCGCGGCGGCGCGCCGCCTGCTCCGCGAGGGCGGCGGCAGCAGGATCCTCCCCAGCCTCCTCCCGCGCGGCGCTGCCTCCTCGCCTCGTGGATATAGCGCGGAGAAGCAAAAGCCGGCGCGGCCTCTGAGCCTGCAGTCCTCGCTTTTTCCGCTGGGCCACCCCGGCACGCTCCTGGTGCCGGAGATCGAGCTGTGGGCGGCCAAACCTCGCAACCGCCTCCGACCTATAGAGCTACAGCGCATCGTCAAGGAGCTCCGTAAACGCCGGCGCCACCGCCAGGCCCTCGAGGTAGATACTGCCCTCCTTTATTGCCTCCTCTGCCCCTCGATTGTTGGTTCTGGGTGGTACCCGGAAGGTGTTCGATGAAATGCTGCGTGGGTGGGTGTTTCTTCTGGTTGAAGCTATCCATGACTTCGTCCTGGTCTGATCTCCATTCATTTGCTGGTCTGGACCTCTGTACGCGAGGTGTATGATGTTATGCGGTAGCTAGAAAAGACCAAATTTTCTTTCAGTTAGGGCGTTCCGATATTTTCCTTGTCAATGCCATGCCACGAACAACATGGAAATGACTGCACAAATGCGGGAGGGGTGGCACCGGGAAACCAGTCGGATGCGTGCACGCACAGCGCTCATACACGATGCACCCATCACATGTGACATGCACACCAACTCAGATCAATCTCGACCCATGTAGGCGCGTCCTAACACAGCCCATGTAGGTGCGTCCTAGCACACGTCAACAGATTACACAACTAACCTCATCTTGCGTGGGCACAAGTTTTGACCACTGAACACACTCATATGTGCTTCAGTGCTTGCACTTCATTCCGCGATACCTCTCTAGAAAATTTGAACCCCTGTGCTGAGCCTACGACATAAACCAAAGCCAATCTGCATCTACAGTACTAACTGAAGTAGAACTTCCATCTGTAATGAGCATTTTTTTTATAGAGCTTATCTATGTAGACTTGCTGAATGTAGTAGCTATTATTTTTATGTACTGTTAGCATGCTTCATTGGTTTCTTTCCATCATACTTTGCACAGATCTCTGAGTGGATGAATGCTAAGGGACATGTCAAGTTTCTGCCAAAGGATCATGCTATTCACCTGGATTTGATTGGTCAAGTTCATGGAGTTGAAGCAGCGGAGACGTACTTCAATAACCTGTCTGAGAAAGACAAGACAGAGAAACCCTATGGTGCACTTCTGAACTGCTACACACGAGAACTCTTAGTGGATAAAGCCTTGGCCCATTTTCAGAGGATGAAAGGGCTGGGTTTTGTGTACTCCCCACTCTCCTACAACAACATCATGGGCCTCTATACAAACCTAGGGCAGCATGAGAAGGTCCCTTCAGTTATTGCAGAAATGAAAAGCAATGGGGTCGTTCCTGACAACTTCAGCTACAGAATATGCATAAATTCGTATGGCACGAAGGCTGATTTTTTTGGGATGGAGAGAGTGCTTGAGGAGATGGAGTGTGAGCCTCACATTGTTGTTGACTGGAACACCTATGCTGTTGTGGCTAACAACTACATTAAGGGCGACCTAAGGGGGAAGGCGTACCATGCCTTACAGAAAGCAGAGGCAAAAATAGATAAAAGGGATTCAGATGCTTATAACCACCTGATTTCCCTGTACGGCCAAATGGGGGATAAATCGGAGGTCAAGAGGCTGTGGGCGCTCCAAATGTCGAACTGCAATAGGCATATTAATAAGGACTACACCACAATGTTGGCAACTTTTATCAAGCTTGGTGAGATTTCGGAAGCTGAAGCTTTGCTGAAAGAGTGGGAGTCTAGTGGAAACTCTTTTGATTTCCAGGTTCCAAATGTCCTGCTCACTGGATACCGCCAAAAGGACTTGCTGGACAAGGCCGAGACACTGCTTGATGACTTTCTGAAGAAGGGGAAGACACCTCCTTCAACCAGCTGGGCGATTGTGGCAATTGGCTACGCTGAGAAAGGTGATGCTGCGAAAGCTTATGAGCTGACAAAAAATGCCTTATCTGTATACATCCCGAACAGTGGCTGGAACCCCAAGCCTTCGATGATTGAGATGATACTGAAATATATCGGGGATGAAGTGGAGCTCAAGGATGCCGAAACTTTCATTGATATGCTGAAAGTCGCTGTGCCAATGAACTCAGATATGGCCGAAGCCTTGTCAAGGGCTCGAGCGAGAGAAGAGAAGAAGGCTGAAGAGACGACAGAAGCTCTAAGCTCAACGAGCGCGTGAGAACGTTGCTGGAGCTTCTGATTATAATGAAATGGAGCTTTAGTCATGACATGCTGTTTAACCTTAGATGCTAGGTTCATAGTTAGATATTGTCTTTCCTGCAACTGTTAGTTATTTTAATAAGAAAGAAATTGTGTTAGTTTCGTAGGGGGGCTTCAAACTGCTCAACGTGATGTCTATGAAATGCTCGTGTGGCTGAATATGATTTGCTAGCATCTTTCTAGCAGTTTGTCATATTTCTTTTCCTTTTTGCAACTTCGTAGGAGTTTGTCATTCAATGAAAATAGGATGAAATAGTGATGTTAAACTCACGCAGGGACCTCCTGCTGGATGATGAAGGGGTGCTTGGTTCCCGGCCGTCATTTGCCACACCGAAGGTTCGGCGTCGCCACAGCAACTTTGGCGCTGCTTGGTTCATGCTGAGGAAACGGCTCGCCACACCATCTGCTATTGCTTTTCTTCGCTAGAGTCTGTGGCGGGTGTGGCGTGGTATTTGACCGCCACGGACGCGGCGTGGCAGCCTGTGGCTGTAAACCAAGCATGCCCGAGTCCTGTGCTCCTTCCCCACGTTCATCCACTGTCCTGAGTCCTGACTGCATCGTCGAACCGTCCTCTCCGTCACAAACCGTCAGTCAGCTATTTTTCTCATGGTCATGTCATCAGACGGAAAACAGTAACGCATCGTCCTCTGTTTTGCAGCGCGCGGCACGCGACACGCTGCGGTGGGGTCGTCGGTGCAGCGTTCCGGGCCCGACGACCGCGCGGCTCTTTCGCCTCCAGCCCGGCCGTGCATTGCAGCCTTGCCCACATTCAGACACGCAGCAGCGGCGGAGGCCGGCGGTGGGGATCTGACTCCCCGAACACGCGACGTACGTGCGCGACACAAACCTGGTCCCCGTTGACCAAGACGGCGCGCGGCGGCAGAAGTGTGGATTTTTTAGATCGAGCTCCAGCGCCCGACACAAATACATCAGCCAACAACCATCACAAAAAGCGTATTGCTCGCGCGCTCCATGACACTGAAAAACACTCCTCTTCATATTCATTAGATCCGGAAATCGGAGGCGCCGATTACACCCACACAAACACGTTATTCATAATACACACCATGTAGCCCAGCGCAAACGCTTGGCTTGGCATGGACGGGCACGGCCGTCTAGGGGCAGGTCGGGATGGGGATGCCGCAGGAGGTGAGCGCGTGGCGGGCGTTGGGGCTGGTGATGTATCTGTTGTACGCCGGGTTCTTCGCGTACTGGCAGAAGCACCCCTGCTGCGCGCGCAGGTTGGAGCAGCAACCATCCGTCGGCTCCGCCCCGCTGATGATCGAGGGCAGGCACGGCGCCAGCTGCTCCGGCTTGCAGTCCCCGGCGAACGCCGTGCCCGCGCTCATCGCCGCCACCACGAGGGCCACGGCCACAACAAGCACCGCCACCGTCTTCGTCATGATGCCTTCGATCTTGATCTCTACTTTCTTCCTCTCCGGCAAGTGCACGGGACACAAATATATCACACTAGTGCAGAGTGAGTTGCGGTGGTGGTGGTGTGGACATCAAGCGCACTCTGGCGTGGTATTTATAGGCGGCCGCCGGCCAGGCTCTGGTTAGAGGAGAGCGTGCATGTTGTGGACCGCCGCCATGCGTCTTGCATGAGGGAGGGTCTGATCGAATCAGACAAGAATTGCATGAAATTGGAAAGCGTTTCCACCGTACAGCTTTACATTATATGGCTCTTATTAATTGCACTAGCTAGTCACTGCCAGCAACATGCAATTCTTGTCTGATTTTTAATTAGCAGCTTTAAAAACTTTATATATATTTGAGTTCATGCATCTTGCCAGCTGAGCGCATTCATACTCTTGAACCACATGCCAAAAAGTAATAAAATGTAGTAACTGTTGCATGAAATCAGGATATGGCTTTACTGATTAGCTTTGCATTGTTTGGCACCTATTGATTGCAGTGGACACTGCCATGCAATAAAAGTACGTACCATGCAATTTTATGCAAAATATTGCCTGGAAAAGAACGACTGTCATATATTTTTAGCAGCTTTTAAACACTTTTAAATATTTGAGTTCATGCCAGTTACATTTTGCGACCTCCAGGCTGTGAACAATGTTAGCTAGCTGTTGCGTTCGCTCGTGCACCAGCACCAGAGAAGTGTCCTGGGCAAGCTGGAAATGAAATACACATGACGATGCTGCTCTTGTTTTTTTTTACTTATTTTTTCGGGGGAAAATAGATGTCGCTCTTGAGCACGTTGTTGGCTAAACAAATGCGACGCGAAGCTAGCAGATCGTCATGGCGCTCGCTCGCTTAGTTCATCCGTACTAATTAAACAATTTTCTTCCTGGGCAAACCAGTTTTGCAGTAGAGAAATTTGCATAGTTCATTTTCAGAACAAGCTTAACTAAGCCGTCCCATCCGTCCAAACATCTGCCATTGTTAGTTTGTTACTGACACTAGTACCAATGCACGTGCGCCACGTACGTGTTTAACAGGTTTAAAATTATATTTACAATTTAGCTGACAACATATTATAACTGGACAGTAAAAAAAATTAATTAAGCCAACAAAATTTATATATCACTGGTATATTTGTTAAAATAATAAGACAAAAAAAATATTATTCATTCATTTCTTATTTGCCTTTTGATAATATGCAAGAAAAAAGAAGAGTCAAGGACATTGTAATCCATTTACAAGGATAGTTACTGAGTATATCATTTTACAGAACACCTAAAAATTCCTATTTATTCAGGACTACGAATTATTCACGACTATTCATAATAAGTATATCATTTTACATAACACCTAAAAATTCCTATTTCCATTGGATTCTACGCAATGGAAAAGGAGTTTATAAGAACAATGAAAGGAAATGAAGCTTCCCAAAATAAGTTTGAAAGATAACCAGTTCAGAATCTGAAAGCCCAGGTCGTTCCAGACCAATTCTTACTGAAAAGTACATGGAATTCATTATATGTTGCTCAGATTATATAATAAACATATAGAATAATTTATGAATGGTCTACAATTGTTAGCATCACTCACCGTTTAGAATGAGCTAAAGTGGAAAAAATCTAGTAAGGTTTAGAATGAGGTAAAATTGTTAACTCAACAAAACTCATCACGCTTTACAATTTTATTTTTAGTCCAAACTAAGAACAAAATGATTCAACTAAAAATCCTTGATAAACATCACAGAGAACTTAATATTTTCTTCGGCTGATAGACAACCATGGAGTGTTCTTGTATACAGGGCCAAAATAATAAATTGCAAGAAAGAAACTTAGAGCAACACTTCCGTTAATCTGTTTCATGTGACATAAGCAACTGAACTTACATTAACACAGGAAGCAGCAACACAATTAAGCCTTAGAATCAGAGAACATTAGTTATTAGTATATAAATATACATTATCAAGAGTTTAGGACATCCTTGTATACAATGTTCTTCGTGCTTTTCACCGCAGGGTCCAATAATTTATTGGGTTTGGCAAGGACCCTAGTTGTCTTTCGTGACACACCCCTGGACAATGCAACATAGAGCTAACCATGCGCAAACACAGGCTCAGGCAGATATACTCCGACGTGAGGGATAGTTTGTCCTTGAGCTTTGTTAATCGTCATTGCGAAGCTTAGACGTACTGGGAATTGTACCCTTTTGAATTTGAAGGGGAGCGTCAAATCCTCAGATGGCGAAAGAGGTATCCTCGGAATGAACACCCTCTTACCAGCATGCTGACCACCAACGATTTCCGCGTCAATGGCGTTGTTCTGAAAGCCCCTGACCACCAAGCGTGTGCCATTACAGAGGCCGTTGTGCGGGTCTAGGTTGCGAAGCAATATTAGAGGACAATTTATCTTGATCTTCAGCTCGTGAGGTGGCAGTCCATTCGGCGTAAGGGAGTTTAAAAAGTCAATGGGGTAATTATTGGTCTGGTCATCCTGAACAGAATCAAAGCTGTAAAACACCTTAGAAGGGCCCGGAAACATCTCAATCATCTTGTCGTTGAGTTGATCAACGTACTCATTCTTCGTTGATAGGATAGCACGAGAACTCATGTAAGCGGCGTCACTGACATTTGCTAAGAGATCAGGGAATATGTCTGCCACAAGACTGTCAATAGAGTTCTCTTCATCGTAATCAATAACAATCTCTTCTGGAAGACGGACATAATCATCCTCAATTGACTCTTCAACGCCATCACCAATCCTAAGAAGATATTGTGAGAACCACGGGTCTGACTGTGCCCGCATGTTTTGAGTGAGCCTTATCTTGCGAATCCGGTCCCATATGTAGCTCCTCTTCAAGGTGGCATTGGTGATCTGCGCCCTAGTTCCCCGTGGAACCACAGGAAGAACCTGTCTGAAATCTCCTCCAAACACCATTATCTTACCACCAAATGGCTCATCGCAACCATGATATCTTGTAAGGATCTATCCAGACACTCAATGGTTTGTCTTTTCGTCATCGCAACTTCATCCCATATAAGGAGACGTGCTGACGAAGGAGCTCAGCAGTACCGCTCTGCTTTGTGAAGTTGCACATGCTATCATCGGCAATTTTAATTGGTATTTTGAATCTCGAGTGTGCTGTACGACCACCGGGCATAATAGATGCCGCTATTCCTGATGTAGCAGTTGCAACAGCTATGAGGCCCATGGAACGTACAGTTGCGATCAATGCCTTGTAGAGATATGTCTTTCCGGTTCCTCCAGGACCATCAACAAAAAATACCCGACCCTTTTCTGAAGTCACATGATCCATGATCTCATCAAATCCCGCCTTCTGCTCAGCGTTGAGTGTCTGCACAATTTTCAAATCGTCTTCATCGAATCCGAGGGCACACTCCTCGTTCAACTCCCTGTAGTGATCCCTTTCTCTGCGTCCTGGAATAAAGTAAAATTTATATAACTAAAACAAGTATTGCACAAAATAGTTAAACACCTAAAACTTAGAGACATGTACAGAGCAATATAATATACTTTGCAATCAGGCAAGGTAATATACTATGGTAGACATGATTACCTATAACAGTGGTTTCATCATCTATGGACAGGTTTTATTTTTAATCAGACAAATTTACCAATGAACATAAAGTACAGAATTGTTATGTGCTAGACTGCAGCTATGAAGCATTGATCGATTCCCAGGCTACATATATAATTGTTATGTGCTAGCATGCCAGGTGAGAAAACCAATCTCAGATTGAAATATGCTCGTCTTCATTTAACTGGCATGAATACAACAGCGAATGCAGTTTCAAAATTTTCAGCTAACTGTTGCATGACCAATGAAAAAGAAAATTCAGGATACTAAAAAATAATTGCACAGACAGCAGGTACAAGACGGCCAATTAGTTGCTGAACAGCTGAACTGTTGCTAGACAAAAATTGCGACCACAAAAACCTTGCATGTAGAACATCACGAATTCAGGAAACTAAAATAATACTTGGTAATAAAATTTTTTATCAACATGCAACCACCCAAACCCAAGCAGAGGTACAGGTTCACATAGGAGCTTATTATCATTTTGTGGAATTTCCCACTAAGAAAATTATGTCGCTCTTGAGCACGTTGTTGGCTAAACAAATGCGACGCGAAGCTAGCAGATCGTCATGGCGCTCGCTCGCTTAGTTCATCCGTACTAATTAAACAATTTTCTTCCTGGGCAAACCAGTTTTGCAGTAGAGAAATTTGCATAGTTCATTTTCAGAACAAGCTTAACTAAGCCGTCCCATCCGTCCAAACATCTGCCATTAGTTGTTAGTTTGTTACTGACATTTACGACAACGTTCGATCAGAGATTTCAATAGCAATATCATTCTGCGTTCACAGATTAATCGAACTTTGATGAACAACGGTACCTTGTTGTTGCTTATGCTCAAGCCCCAGAGAAGCGTCGGGGACAATCTGGAAACGAAGTACACATGACATGATGCCGATCTTGATTTTTTTTCCCCTGCTGGAAAATAAATGCTGCTTTTAGTGATTTGTTGTTGTGGGCTTGTGGCTGCAAAATCCACATGACATAAGCATGACATAATGCCACGATGAGATTGCCACATGGTTTTTAAATAACCAAGCGAGTCCCGGGCGGCCGCTTGATCGAGCAGGTTTTGTTCGAAGTTCGAACCAGTGATCCCCGGCTGGATGACGAACTACGAAGAAGAGTACAGTACTATTTGATTTGCACAGGAGGCAGGCGAGGCAACATATTAAACGTTGACTGCGTCGCCGGGGCCGTCCACCCAGCTGTCGCCAGTCACCACTGTGTTTTATTTTTTTTCTTCTGGTCACGTGTCCATCAGCCGGAAAATCAGGGGACGATGGATGTCGTCCAGCAGCAAAGCAAGCCACCTCTCGAAGAGTCCAGACTCCAGAGCCGCTCCAGGGAGGGGAGCACCATCCACGCCACGGACAGTGCTGGAGGAAGAGCGTGTGGGCATGTAGTTCTTGCATGCCATGCGCTTGGTTCTATCAATCGGCGTACATGATTTCTCGCGATGCGGTGCTAAAACCACTTTGGGGGTTGCGCGTCATGTCGCGAGAAACGCCGCGAACGTACGGCCGAGGCGGAGCGTCCGTTTCTCGCGGTGACTCCATCGGAGAGCGTCCCGCGCGCGTGCGTGCGCACGAGACGCCGGGCTGAGACAAAACGTGGCCGGGGACCCTCCGCCGCGGGGCTGAAGCCAGCGACCACTCCGATCGAGCCGACCCCGACGGGCGACGGCCGCGCTGATCGTTCGCCTCGCCTGGCCACGGCCTCGATCGCCCACCCTCTGATCCACACGCGCAGCAGCACACCCTGAACACGGTGGCGGAATATACGGCGCTAGCTAGACCAGGGCCGTCTCTAAGTTTTCGAGGCCCCGATGCGAAATGAAAATTGGGGCCCTAAATATAAAAATTTACATAGCTAAAATATACTTATAATTAACTATATATCTTCAGTACATGCTATTTTCATAATATTTAGAAATGTTCTACTGAAAGAGTAAAAGTAGTGCTCAACAAATACACTGACCTTATGTTCTACTGAAAAGAAGCATCCTTCTGGTATTTCTTGAGGTAAAATCTTCAATTATACCTTCATACTTAATCTGCTCCAGGACATCACTCTCAAGTGCTATTGTTGCTAATCCATTTAGTCTTTCTTGTGTCATAGTAGAACGCAAATAAGATTTCACCAACTTGAGTTTGGAAAAGCTTCTTTCCGAGTTACGGGAATGGTTAACAAAATTCGATATGCAATAACAGCATTGGAAAAACATCCTAGCTGTTTCAAATACTTCAAAATGTCAAGAGGGCCCATAGGTTCCTTAATCAAATCTCAGACGAGCTTTAACTCCACGAACAATTCTTTTTCTTCAATATTAGACTGTTCTCCACTTTTAAGTGCAGCTTCAAGACTAGCACATGAAGAAAACAAACTCTTATCATCCAAAGAACGCAACTTATCTGAAGTAAATAAGAACCCAAAAGTCTTTTCAAACCCTTGATATTGTTCGAATCTCCTAGTAAGTGAAGCTATAGCTTGATTAACAACAGCAAGAAAATAATTCACCTTAAATGATTCTTGCGCAGATTGTGTAGCAATAGATTCATCATTATTGGTCTCATCAAACTGTCTTTTTCTTTTGATTTTACGCTTAGTGTGGAACTCTGGAGCAATATCCATGTCAAGTGCAACTTCTGTTGCAGCTTCCATTGCTTGGGAAAAGCCATTTTCTCTGTACTTCTTGGAAAAGGAAATCAGTCCCTGTACTCTTTCAATTGCAATATCAGTAACCATATCCTTTACTTGTAGTTGCTTGCTGACCAAATTAACAGCAGATAACCATATCCCTGTACTTTATCAATTGTTTCATTCTTTTGCAACCTGAGACGCAAGTCATACCAAGTAGCCATATTCATAAGATGTTCTGGACCACCTTCATGCTCTTTAAATCTAGTCGCAAGATGATGCCAATCATTGAAACCCTCATTTGCTAGCTGACCCTTCCCAAGCCCCTTTCTCAATAATTTGCAACAAAAACAAAAGACTTTGTCAAGTTCTTTGCTGTATACAAGCCATTCTCTGTCACATGTTTCTCCATTTTCAAGAACTCTAGTGTATGCTTTAGCAGAAAATCTCCGAGATAATTTGTCTTTACCCTTCTCAATGGATAAGTCTCTTTTAGGACCCTTTTCCATCAAAATATCAATCATTTAGAATCAAGGGCATCCCACATTCTTGGATCAAATATATCAGGTTGAAAAGAAGTATTGGCGTGATCGATATGGCCACTAACTTGATCGGCAATAATGTTAGCATCGTCTCCTTGATCAATTTCTGCAACCTGAGTCTCAAGTTGTACTGCAATGTCAGCATCTCCTTGGCCCTGATTACCATGACTCTCAATCTCATCAATATTATTAGTTTCTGGAGTTCGATTTTCAGAATTCAATTGAGGTTCCTTCACGACAAATCTGTCAAGAGCACCCTTTTGAGATTGAGCTGCTGCTTCTAATCTTTGTTTCTTCTTGCACTTTTCAAAACCAGAATCATACTTTCTATTTCGAGAAGAATACATGATAATATGTGATGGTTTGATACCTGTTTGATAAACCAAAATATGAACCAAATTAAAAAAATATACGGCAGGGCGGCAGGCTTAGGTCTAAGTATTATGCCCTCAACCAATCAGCAATAACACATGGCAGGGGCTAGCATTAGCAAGATTAAGAAAGAATACAACATGGTGAGCCCCCGTCGATGCTTGATTAAACAATGAAAAGAACATGGCTGCTTGTCTGCTTACCTTCCTAATCGATGTAGGGCCTGGCCTGGACGGCCGTGAGGTGAGAAGACCAGGCCACACGCTGCGCGCAAGGTCTCGTCGTCGAGTCTCCAGAACCAGCGCGATTGGGAACTACCGAACAAGCTGCTACGATTTGAGGGATTCGGCGAATTGGGGAAGAAGAGCAGCGCCGTGGCTTCGTGTGGAAGCCATACAATAAATTCGCACCTGCCAAACCACGTCGATGGGGCGAAATTGAAGTGGCTTCGCCTTCAGCGAACGAACTCTGCTCTGCGCTGGGCCTTTTTCGACTATTGGGCTGTGCCGAACCTTTCTTCTAGCAGGCCAAGTCGCCAAGATATATACGAATTGCAAAAACTGGAGGCCCCAAATTTTTGGGGGCCCTGGACAGTCGCCCATCTTATCCCTGCCAAGGGACGGGCCTCCTAGCTAGACCACTGTAAAAAACTGTTGCGCGTTCCATGCATGACGGTATTGAAAAAAGACTCATGTATTCTCAATCAATAGATCTGCAGAGTGCCGGAAATACATCACGCACGCACGCAAACCCTTAACTTATTCAAACACCATGTCTCCACTACCAAAGCAACACACGCACGCATGCCGATCGGTCCAACACACGTACGTACGCTTGCACGCACACGGACGACGGACACGGCGCGCGGGGCTGGGCTGGGCCGCTGGTAGCCTAGCAGCTCGGGACGGCCATGCCGCAGGAGGTGAGCGTTTTGCTGGCGTTGGGCCCGCTGGCGTACTTGCCGTACTGGGGGTCCTTGGCGTACTGGCACAGGCACCCCTCCTGCGCCTTCAGGTTGGTGCAGCACTCTGCCGTCGGCTTCGCCCCGTCCCCGAGCGCCGGCAGGCACACCGACAGCGACCCAGGGTCGCACCCGTCCGCTGACGCCACGCTCGCGCTCGTCGCCGCCGCCACCAGGACGACGAGTGCCACAACCAGCGCCGCCGCCTTCGCCATGATCAGACGCCTACTAGTACTACGATCTTGTTCTCTACAGCAGCTGGTTCTCTTCCTCACTCCTTCTACGCAGTAATTAACACAAGTCGATCTAGAGTGAGTGTGGTGGTGGTGTGGGTGGCAAGCGCGCTCTGGCGTAGTATTTATAGCCAGGCGCCTGACGCTTGCTTGGGTACAAGAGCGTTGGGCTGGCTGCATGTGGCGAGCCACCGCAAGGCGTCGTCCTGCATGACTGCATGCTCTGGTTTTTTTTTTGAAAAGGAAGTGGTCCAATTTTTGCACCGGAGGACATGATGACATCACTCTAGCTACAGCAGCCCAAGCATCTGCATATCTCCATATCTCCAGCATGCAGCCAACCGCACCAATTAACTGTTTTGCATGAATTGTGAATTAATGCCATATCTTCACAAACCGACCCGTTGCTGTTGTAGCTAGATATGTTTGTGAATTTGTCCTAGATATGTTTTGCATGAATTGTGAATTGCTAGTTTGCTTTGCACCCTGAGATTTCTGCCTGAGTCAGGCGTCGTGCTCAGGCGTCCGATTCTGGACGCCTGAGGTCACGATCGCTGCCTGGCCAGCGCTCCTCAGGCCAGGGCACAAGCCAAACAGGCCCTAAGCTACTCGAGCGAGTGCGCCATGATGGCGGGAGGCGTGAGTCTACACGCGTGCCCAGTCCACGAGACCACGACGGACACGGTGAAGCCAGCGTGACAGCAAAACGCGCCACACGAGGATGACCGTGAACATGCATGATTGTTTTTGGGACGCATATATATTCATCAGGCGTTCTATCACAGTCGATGAACCTCCATGCCTCTGAAATCAACATCCCAAATTCCGTCTGTTGTTGCTCTCTGATGTTTCTGTACCCGAATGATCCAACAGGTCTGTTGCTGCCTCTCCGCAAAATCGCAGGACCATGCATGCTGGTAAAACTCGCCAGTGAGAGCAGATTATTCTCTTAATCTTCTCGGTATAAAATTGCTCTCGCTCACCATGCCTGTACGTTTTGGATAGTCTTGTTCATCTGATTATGACATGCCAGTGTCACCCTCGGTAATATTGAAGCAATGTGCTGCTTGACAATCGACTGGAGGCGGTGAGCTAATTTTAGACAAACGACGTGACGATGGCTTCAGTTTTGAATCTCAGAAAAATGCCAAGTGAGAAATTGGTGCACCTACCTTCACTTGCTTAATTGTCAAACTGCATGTTTTGTACTCCAGAAATGAGAAAATGGACCTCAGTCTGTATATCAGCATTACTGCAAAGGTTATGTGTTCACAGGACACTGCACGGTCTGAAAGACCAGAAGAGATACTGGTATTATGCTTTTCCTGTTAGTTTGTCACTTTTGCATTGTACTAGCATGGTTCGTCCATACCAAACATTTCCAGGACAAACTTGAGCTATTATTGCTGACACTTTTTTAGGATAAACGTTCGGAGGAAACCCTTAAGATTACAGTTCTACTGTCAACGGGAAAATTATTTATTTCAGAGCTAAGGTTTAGTGTGATGGTTCACCTCGATGATTGACCTCAGTCAACTCGATCACTCGCGGGACAAGGCGGTCCACGTCCCCGTCTCCGCCTCTCCAGAGAGGACGGAATATAGCAGCAGCAATCGAGAGGAGTACATCACAAGTGTTATAGTCGGGGTCTAAATGAAGGTGCTTTTCGTAAATATTTGACTCACGAATACTAAAACCATATTAGGTTGTTACTGTTCACTGAAAACATGTGTTGACCGCAGTCAACTCTCACGTAGGAACTGCAACCATCGGATCAACATTGTGCCATGGAGATCGAGATCATGGAGCTCACTGCTGACGCAGAGCATACAAGCGGCCGGCCTTGTGCGTGTTCGTTCATCGACTTCAGTACCACCTATAAACTCAAAGTGCCTCGCCTACTAGCCGGCCTCAGGAAGCAGCCATGGCGCAGGAGATCGAGCACACCCACCTCCCCGTCCGCGGGCTCAACCTCCACGTCGCTCAGGTCGGCAGAGGTGAGTCCTCGATCTGCACAACAATCGCGCGCCATGATTTAATCGAACGGGGCAAGCAGAGCTGGGGAATTTTATCATGCGTTCTTGGTTTGTGCCTTTTCGGTCGCAGGTGAGCTGGGAACGGTGGTGTTCCTGCACGGCTTCCCGGAGATATGGTACTCGTGGCGCCACCAGATGCTGGCCGCGGCCGCGGCAGGGTACCGCGCCATCGCGCCGGACTGCCGCGGGTACGGCCTCTCGGACCAGGCCCCGGAGCACGAGGAGGCATCCTGGGACGACCTCGTCGCCGACGTGCTCGCCATCCTCGACGCGCTCTCAATTCCAAAGGTGTTCTTGGTGGGCAAGGACTTGGGCGCCATTCCGGCGTAGTACGACTTCGCGCTGCGGCACCCGGACCGCACCCGCGGCGTGATGTGCCTCGGCATCCCCTTCGGCCCGGCCCCTCCCCAACTCCTTCGAGGCTTCGACGTAGGGATGGAAATGGGTAGAAATCCATCGGGTTTCTCCTCCTCAGACCCTTACCTTTTAAAAAAATCTTCACCCGCTGGATAACCCAAGTAATGTCACGGGTAGAGTTTTCCGCCCATACCCATACTAGGCGGGTAAAATATACCCATCGGGTACCTATACCCGCCAACTATCTCAAAATTTCAGCAGCATAACAGCAGTAAAATATGTATATCCAAGATTAATTTTAAAAGTGATATAACAGAAAAACAGCACAAGCATATTTAGCAATTCAGTAGCATCACAATTCATCACTTAACATCAAGTACTACCAGCAGTCTAGTACATATAATCAGAAAGTTTAAACTAAATCATCAAGTCATGGACCGGGTATCCACAGGTGGCGGGTTCGGGTTCTGCTAAACCGTATCCTTACCCGGTCTACCCGATGGATAAGCCTTTTCACCCATTAGTATACCCACGGATACAATTTTTCAACCAAATCCTCCCCCTAATAGGAGAAAAATCTGTCGGGTCGCGGGTAATGGGTACCCATTGCCATCCCTACTTCGACGACACCATCCCTGAAGGCTTCTACGTCCTAGCGCTGGCGCGCGTACGTCACCTCACCTTCTCGTCTTGCTCCTCTGGCTCTGTAAGTCTGTATTAACTTGGTGTGTTTTGGTTCTGACGATGCAGGAGCCCGGCAGGGAGGAGGCTGATTTCGGCCCGTTCAGGCGCGTGGTGCGCACCGTCTATGTACGTCCTCTCTGTGAGGCCCAAGAAACTGCCCCCATGGTTTGTGTTGGCTCTAGAAGCAACAAAAAATAGTACTACTCCCTCCGTATTTAATTATATGACGCCGTTGACTTTTTCGTTGAACTTTGACCAACAATATAGATATAAATAATTACTTTTGAATGTAAAATGAATATCATTGGATTCATCATCAAAAGCACTTTAAAGTTAACTTATAAATTTAGCTCTTTACACAAATATTTATAGATAAAACGAATGGTCAAATTAACGAAAAAAGTCAACGGCGTCATATAATAAAAAAAACGGAGGGAGTACATTACTAGTTCAGAATTCAGTGTATCAACTTAAATAGCTAGTGTGCAAGTGCATGGTAACTTTGGGTTAATTTTTTTACGCGAAGCAATGACGAAACCGAGTTATAGGTGTGGTTCGCGCAGTGGTTCACACGTGGGAGAGAACCTGTGGATACTTGGTGCGGAGTGGTTCACGCGGAGGAGAGAACCTGTGGAGGCGCGCCCCTGCTAGCTTTTGCCATCCTCTTTCACTCGCGGCGCGGCGCGAGTTGCACGAGGCGGCCGGGTGGCGTTGCGGAGTGGCAAGGCGGCGTTGGTGGTGCGTCGTGAGGCGGCCGGGCGGAGCGGCGCCGTGGCGCGGCGAGAGGGGCACGGCAGGGCGGCGTTGGCGGCACGTCGCGGCGCGGCGCGGCACGGCCCAAGGGGCGCGGCAGGGTGGCCAGCGAAAAAAATTTCGGCCCACCCCCACCTCGAGTCATAGACTCGCCACTGCTGAAAATGGGTGTACAATCTTGAAAATGGACGATCGTCATGAGCATCACAGAATGCTTACGTTTCGATGGAGAAAGGCTGGCTGGAACACCAGAGAGATTCTAGCGTTCTCTCCCATCAATTAGCCTGTGTTCTTTTTTGAGTTAAAACTCGGAATTGTTAAATCCGTTTCAAATTATTTAAAACATACTCGAGACATCAGTCCACACACGAGTGACTCTTACCTGCTCGTTTGCTGAATTTACGTGATGTATTTATTAATTGTCAAACCCCGACGCATGATTTGTAGAAGTGAGAAAATGAACAGTGTAGTCAGAATTACTGCAAAGGCCTGTATTTAACCGGAGAAAGTCTGAAAAACAGGAGAGGTTCTGACGTTTTGGTTTCCTCTCGTTAGTTTGCCACTTTTTCTACAGTAATATAGTAGCACGGTTCATCCGTTCCAATCATTTTTAGAGAAAAAAAAAAACTTGGGCTGTCCGGCCCGTCTCACCGCGCAGCAGATGAGGTGCTTTCAGCTGCGATATTCTCAAAAAAAAAAAAAAGCTGTGATATTCTCATTGCTCAAAAAAAAAAAGCTGTGATATTCTCGTTCCTAAAAAAAAAGCTGCAATACTCTCAGTTCTAAAAAAAAAGGTGCAATATTCTTAACCCGTCCACTCTGCTCTGATCAAGGCGGGCGCGGCGCCGGAATTGCGGATTAGAGCTTCAGCTCGACTTTGAGATTAGGCAAACACCGCAAGGGCCAATGAGGGCTGGGTGGCTCTATTTTTATATCCGGCAATGTGGCGTGATTAGGAAGGTTACAAATCCTCAACCAGAGGGACTCTGTTACATACATACATTCTTAACTATACAAATATCTTTAATACTTGCTCGCAATCATAGCGGGAGATCCTCGGACACATAAAATGGACCGAAAATCTTAAAACAAAGGTGTCACTTGGTGAAGTTTGAGTTCTCCATGTTCCTTCCTCCCACCGGAAGAAAAGGAACAAATAGGCTCTATACCATGTGAGATGAGGCAAACACCGCAAGGGTCATGATATGAGCACACGTATGAATTACGTGCAGAAACCTTTTGTGGCCCGATCTTCACGGTGGAACACATGAAAAACTTGATAACTATCGCTACATGACCTGATGGAGAGGTAGCGCACCACGGGATCTTGCACCCGCGACGAACGATCGAGACATCCGCCCTTCCACACAGCGACAAAACATGCCCACGCAATCATGCTATATAGACATAAAGGCACGAACGGGGTGAACCGAAGTTCGGTGTTCTACAATCCCACCAGAAATCGAAATAACTCATGCGCGACACTCGTGCCTCACTAGGGGTTTCCAAAGATTTCCTCCATTGGAGGAGAACACACACAAGGTGTCTATATTTTCATAATCCAAGTCTCTTTTACATTGGAGGATTACATGAGTATTTATATTATGAATAGCATGTGAAAGTTGTCAATATGAATGCTTAACACCGTACCAAAGGTCTTCTTGACTCTTCATTAGCTGAACTGTTGTATGAATGAAGTATTTGAGAAGTCTCTTCAATTCTCGCGCAGGCACTTGGCTGGGTGGCAACTTCCACTAAATGATCATAACTCCTGGCTTGGAAGTCCAAACGTCGCACGGTTTGTTGCATATGAAACTACACTTCAATATCTTTCTACGGATGTGCCATATGCATGCTGAAACCTTGCGGATTATTTTTGGTGTGGCGGTAAACTTGATCAACAGGACTATGTTTGTGATGGACCAATATGGCTGGCAATTGTTTTTCTTGTGCATATCAGGTCAATGAGACCTGGGTGGCTCTATTTATATCCGGCAATGTGCGTGATTAGGAAGGTTAAAAATCCTCAATCAGCGGGATTATGTTACATACATTCTAACTATACAAATATCTCTAATATCGACCCTTGAATTTCGAGATAGGAACTGAGAACGGGCCGAATGGCTCATCGACAGACTCTGTATATCTTACGTGAAATGATGAGAACACTGGCTTCACTCCGGCGAATTTGAACACTGGCTTCACGTGACGAAGACTTTAAACGGCAAAACCGTGGTGGCCAGTCAATTAGTCCACTACCATATCGCTTGGTGGAAATTTTGCGGTGCTCCGAGTTAAAGCCCTGAGATGCACTGCACCGCTATTACCTGTACAGCAAGGAGACTTAATATTTATGCAAACAACAAAAACGGGCCAGTGTCTGTGCTCTCGAAGCGGTGATTGCCAAGCATTGCGATCATAGATGGCCATAAATGGGCGGCCCGGCCTAGCCCCATCTGTTAGGTGGGCTGTGCCATGCCAGCCCATGGGCGGAGGAGGGGAGTCGGCCCATGGTACGCCCGTTAGGCACGATGGGCCCAGCTATAATGATAGCCCATCTAGTTGCATTTTAGTGTTAAAATGGTGCAAAATGGTGAGAAAGAGGGGATTTGAACCCAAGACCCCAAAGATTTAAAGCAAATATCTTACCACCAAATCATAACATCTTACTTTTAAATATAGAAATAAAAATAAATTTAATATTTGTTTAGGCGGGTCATGCCGTGCCGCCCACTGGGCTGAAGCATCGGCCCAAGCACGGCTCACTGCTGCGTGTGCCGGCCCGGCCCGAAATTTAGTGGGCCGTGCCGTGCCTGGGCCGAGCTAGAATGATCGTGCTTTGTGCCCGCCCATTTTGACCTGCTCATTTAGCCATCTATGGGCGTGTTTGGCATGGCTCCGGAGCTAAACTACGGTTCGGAATTGGGCAGACCAGCCAAACACCCCAACTTCAGAAATCCTTGAAGCATCCAACTCCATGGAGTTGGTGGAGTTCTAGTTCAATTTGCTGGTGGAGTTTAGAGCACCTCTTTTGCAACTACACAACTCTCAAATATCAACTTTGACGCGGAGTTGGATGATAATTACCCACCACTGCCACCAATTACACAAATGTACCATTTCGTTCTATTTTTTCACGGGCATCTTTCTTCTCCACCACCCCGCGTCGCTCCACGCCACCCCCGCTGCCCCGCCTCGTCACGCCGCCAAACCGCCGAATCCGAGTTGCTCGCCCTCCCAGCGCCGCCAAGCCGCCGGCCCTGCGTCGCCTCACCTCCCGCGCCGCCGAATCCGCGTCGCCCGGTCTCCCCATGCCGCCGTGCCACCCCAGCCTCCTCACGCCCCTCTCCATCCCTTGCTGCGGCGTGCTCCGACCCGCTTCGGCTCGCTCAGTATCTGAGCTACTTCGATGAGGTGAGGCTCCTAGTACGTGTAATTCGTATTTATGAGTCAAACTGTTAGCTTTTATGTGCAATCTGTGTACTGTGTGGTCAATTCGTGCCCCTAATGTTGTTGCCTGAGCCGTATTTATTATATATATAATTAACGACGAAAAAGAGCAAGCACGTTGCTATCAAGGTTTAGCAATTCCCACGTTAATTGAGAAAATAAGAAAGAAAATTACTCACCACTGCCATTATAAAAAAAATTAGTCACAAAACACCATAAAGATTTATAAAATAGCTAAATTCGGAATAATAAAAATAGCCAAAATTATTAGTAAAAAAAAGCTACATTCGAAACAATAAAAAATAAACAAAAATACCCTTCACACCTATTATTTCTAAATTACCTGCCATGCCATTATAAGTCCAAAAAATAACTAAATTCGCATTATAAAATAGCTAAAATATCCCTAATAGCTAGAAAGTATGCGGGACGGAAGCCATTATAAGTCCAAAAAATACTAAATTCGGATTATAAGAATAGCTAAAAAGTAGGCGGGACGGATAACGAGTAAGACAGAAGTACCAGTCGAGTAACGCGAGGAACAAGTGAGCCGGACAACAAGCAAAAGTGACAACTAGCTGAGCATCTCGAGCAGGCGAGGGATGCCATAGTAGGAGAGAGCATATACAAGTAATTTATTACAAAATATCACGAAATACCTATATACAATCTATAAATTTGATACTATTTGTCATTGTGGAAACATCAACTATAGCCACGCAAATGCGCGAGTAGCAGCCATACTAGTTCATTTGTAATTTCGTAGATAACGGTTACCGAGAAAGTTCCAAATGAGATGCTGTATGGAAGGGCAGGGTATTTCACTCGATTGCATGCATTGGCACTGGGAGAAATGCCCTGTTGCATGGAAGGGCCAATTCACTCGTGGTGACAAGGGCGTTCCTACGGTCATTCTTGAGGCAGTTTCTTCTTTTGATCTTTGGATTTGGCATGCCTATTTTGGTGTCGCGGGTTCTAATAATGATATCACCGTTCTTAACCAATCAACTTTGTTTATACAAGAGTTGAAAGGGCGAGCCCCTCGAGTGAGCTACACGGTCAATGGAAACCAATACAATAGTGGATACTACCTTGCAGATGGTATATATCCCGAGTGGGCTGTATTTGTGAAGACAATATCCATGCCAATTACTGAAAAACAGAAGCTATTTGCAGAAAAGCAAGAAGGGGCAAGAAAGGACATTGAACGAGCTTTTGGTGTCTTGCAATCTCGCTTTTGTATTTTGCGTCGACCAGCTCGTCTATATGACCGGGGAGAATTAGAAAAAATTATTCTAGCTTGCATAATTCTTCACAACATGATTGTTGAAGACGAGAAAGAAGATGCCGATGAAAATCTTGATTTGAATGAGACTCCAAGCTCGGCAGTTGTTCAACCACCAGAGATCACTAGTGATGACGTCCGTGAACCCTTTTCAAAAGTACTACAAAGAAATTCCGATATTCAAGCTCGCCCAACTCATTTACAACTCAAAAGGGACTTGGTTGAGCATATATGGCAGAAGTTTGGGCATAGGCAAAATCATATAGCCTAGCCATGGCGACGTTTTACATTTTATTGCAATAATATATTTTATTATGCATGAATATTAAAGTTATTCATATTTTCAGTTATATCATGTATTATTTATATTATGCTGCAACATGTTACTTAAAAGACTACGGGCCTAATATAACACAAGCGGTCACACTATTCCTATGGCACATTTGATCAAAGATAGATGCACACAATTAATTGTTCAGATTGTCTCGGATGCCACAGCATGATATAGTCCACTGGAGGTAGTAGTATCATCACAGGAATTTATTACCCTGAGTCTGACGTGGCGTGCTTGATACTGCTCGACGAGACGATGCACTGGAAGTAGTCTTATGGGCTTGTTTGTTCTTGAACAAGTGTATCAGCGAGAAGACAATCCCCATCGAGCACATTGTATGTTCCTACTGTAATTCTGTTATATAATCATACTAGGTAATGCCCCGCGCGTTGCTGCGGGTGTTTCAAGTGCATTTACAGTAAAAGAGTATATATCATTTCAATATGTGTAGTAATTACAAATTTCAAATTCCATGATGGGTATTTAAAGGGATATGAAACTATTAAAATGATAGATGAACATAAATGCTCTAAAACCATAAGAGTACGTAATGGCTTATGACTTTGAGTGTGTAAAACACCTGAAGTAGAGGACATGGTGACTTTGGATGTGCACGCCGGACCTGCAATGCTCAGTAATAAAACTCTCCTGTGACAATTGTTGTGGAAAGAGAAATCACGAATACAGACCTCATCAAAATAATTAGTATGTATATATAGCTTTCTACCGCGTCGTATCAATTAATCAAAAGTCTATAGCAATCTGCTAACTTGCACATATAACATTGTGAGATAAGAGCGTACTATATCTCGGATATAGACGTGAAGCTTAAAGAATATAAACAATTAGTAAATCATCAACCTTGTGAAAACACAATTGCAACTATCTTAGCATATCAGTTATACGTGATTTGAAACAATGGAACACAAAATGTGTGTGTGAGTGTGGTGACCAGGGGTTCAATTAACAGGGAGTAAGAGGTTTGGGCTGAGAGAGCGAAAGAAGATGATGTCAGTAAATTTATTTTCCCAGGCAAGTAAATGGTTCCATGATCATAATGTCAACACCGGCCAATCCGCCATATAAATCTCGAAAAGAAGACTAATCAGTGCACGTTCAGTCAAATGAGTGGAACATATAACATCAGGGGCATGTTAAAACCCTCCATAAATATAGGAAAGATGATTACTCAGATCATGTTCAGCTGAGCAGAAAATATAACAGCATAGACATGTTGTCTGACAGTGACAGGAAATTGGTAATTTCATCAACGTAAGGGGAATTTGCAACAATAAAATTCTGAAAGCACCTCTCCAGGGAATAGTGCAAGACCAGAACCAATGTAGAAATGATTAGAAAAATAAGACAAATCCTTGTTCTTTTGTACTGCTATTACCTAATTAACAAATCCTGTTACAGATCCAGACTAGTAATCTTGAGGGAAGGTTTTTCCAAAATCTTTTGACATAAAAATGGTAGTAATATGGATGATTTTCAGATAGGCCTGGTATAACGTAACATGTTCCAAAGGAAAAGAGGTACTTAACCTGGTGAACTGCGATGGACGGTCAGATATGGTTCATCTGCAGCATGAGGAGCATATTGTACTGTGATATCATCTAAGAGAAACGATGAGTCGAGAGCCAATAGCGGTTGGCAGAGAGGAGTGCAAATTATGGTGTTCTGACCTCTTGCATTGTTACAATCTTAGGGTATGTTTGGTGCAAATAAGTCAGGCAACTTATAAGTCATCTGACTGAAAAATACTGACTTAATAAGTCAGGGATGTTTGGAGCCAGTGACTTATAAGTTGGTGGGGCCCATGGAATAATGGTGGAGAGAGAGGATCCATATGTATAAAAGCGGGTGGGGCCCACGAAAAAGTGGTGGGTCCCACTGACTTATAAGTTTTAAGTTGGGTTGGGCTGGCTTAAAACTTTAAGTCACTGGTGACTTATAAGTCAGGCATGTTTAGTGAAATAAGTCGACTTATTTCACTTTTAGACTTTAAGTCATGACTGCACCAAACATGCCCTTAATCACTGGACGCCTGCCCAGTCTAGTAGTCTAGTAGGATCAGGTTGAAGGACAAAACATCCCATAGATGATGTCTAAGCATGACTAGGGCCCAGTGGAATTCATGAAAAACTCTGCCCTCATCGATGCTTGTCAGGATTATCTATAAAAGAACCATAGGGTAGCAGGGGAAAAAGAGCACGCAAACCTTGCTGTCTGAAAGTAGAAAAAATAGGACTTTTATATGCACAGTTACTCATTTGCGCAGGAACTTCATATCGATCAAGACAGACCAATGCATAGCGCTACCTGAACGACTGAATCCCAGCAGGTGATTCTTCGCCTTTCTCCGTTCGCCCCCACTCAACCCACGGCCACAGGCCCACCACCGGCGGCCGTTTGACTTGTTTCTCCCCCGTCCGTGTCCCTTCCCCCCTACTCACCTGATTCCCGCCGCCGCCGCTGCGTCGCTCTGCATCACCCCCAGCGTGTGCTGCATTTCCCACCGATCCAGAGGCGCGAGGGTGTATCGGCGTATTGCACTCCGCCGGTCGTGCTCCGCCGGCGTCGGGAATGTCGAGCGTGCCGCGCCCCGGCGTCCACCCGTGGTGGAAGAAGCTGAAGCGGATCGTTGGACGGCGCCTCCGCTCGGGAAGCCTCAGTGCCGAAGACGCCGTCCGGCTCTGCGAGGAGGTGCTCCTCTCGATGCAGGGGCAGTCGCCACCGCCGACGGCATCCGCGGCACGGAGGGCTGACCACAGCTCTTGCCAGGAGCTGGGGCGGTTTATCGGCGAGTGTTACCGCTCGGGAGACCTTAGCCCCGAGGACGCACTCGACCTGTTCGACGAATTGCTTCCCCAAGCCAACCACGATTCTGTTTACGCCCTCAACCAGCTCCTCACTACAATTGCACGCGCCCCGGCCTCCTCTTCCATCCGCGACGGGCCTGCAGTAGCCGTCTCCCTCTTCAACCGCATGGCTCGAGCGGGCGCCAAGAAGGTGGCTCCAGGCATATACACCTACGGCCTCATCATCCGTTGCTGCTGCCAGGTGGGTCGCATGGACCTTGGCTTCGCTGCCTTCGGCCAAATCCTTAAGACGGGATGGCAGGTGGAGGCCGTCACCTTCACCTACTTGCTCAGGGCCCTTTGTGCCGTCAAGAGGACGAGCGACGCCATGGACATAGTGCTCCGACGGATGCCGGAGCTCGGCTGCACCCCCGATGTCTTCTCTTACAACGTTCTTCTCAAGGGGCTCTCCGGTGAGAATAAGAGTCAAGAGGCTCTCGAGGTGCTCCATATGATGGCTGAAGATGGAGGTAACTGCCGACCAGACGTGGTGTCATATAACACGGTCATCGATGGCTTCTTCAAACAGGGTCAGGTGGAAAAGCCTATAACATATTTCGTGAAATGCTGGATCATGGGATTTTTCCGAGCGTTGTCACTTGCAACTCAATCATTGATGGCCTATGCAAGGCTCAGGCACTTGACAAGGCAGAGGGAATCCTGCATCAGATGATTGATATAGGTATTGTACCAAATTGCACCACCTATACCATTCTGCTCCTTGAATATTGCTCTTTGGGATGGTCGAAACAGGCGATTAGAATGCTTGCAGAAATGAACAGAGTCGGTCAAAGGCCAAATGTTGTTACTTATAATATATAATGGACCATCTTTGCAAGAATAGAAGATGCGCAGAAGCTAGACAGATTTTTGATTCTATGGTTCAGGAGGGTCAAAAAGCCAATGTGACTACCTTTGGAAGTCTGCTTCATATGTATTCTGTGAAAGGGGACTTTACCGAAATGAATCATCTCGTTGATTTGATGGTACAAAACGGGATTCAACCTAACCATCATATCTTCAACATACTGATAAATGCATATGGTAAACGTGGAATGGTAGACGAGGCCATGCTTGTATTTAACAAATGCGACAGGAAGGATTGATGCCAAACGTAGTGAACGACGGGGCGGTGATAGATGGACTTTGTAGGGCAGGCCGACTGGATGATGCAATGGTCCAATTCAATCAGATGATTGATGAAGGAGAAACTCCCAACATCTATGTATTTAGCACCCTAATTCGTGGTTTTTCTACCTGCGGCAAATGGGAGCAAGCCGAGGTACTATTTTATGAAATGTTGGATAGAGGCATTCATCCTAATGTCGTTACCTTCAATGCAATGATGCAGAACCTATGTGGGGAAGGAAGGGTTACTGAGGCCCAAAATCTGCTTAGCTTGATGGCACGTGCAGATGCAAAGCCGAATATTGTTTCTTATAATACTCTAATACATGGGTATTGTTTAGTTGGCAACATGGATGAAGTGATGAAACTCCTTGATGCTATGGTCTCTGTTGGCTTGAAACCAAATGATGTTACATATAGGACCATACTAAAAGGCATGCTCTCTATTGGCTTGAAGCCTGATATGGTTACAAGTAATAGTTTGATCAAGGGCTACTGCAAAGATGGTAGGATACAGGACGCATTATCACTATTCAGAGAAATGTTGAGTAAGAGAGCTAAGTCAGACACTACCATGTGATACATTATATTGTAAGTATTATTTCAGTTTGGAAGGACTGCAAGGAATTCTGCTTGAAGACGATTGGAAGTGGAGAACGCATGTCTTAACTGAAGTGTGTTGTGTTGTGCTTATATACTTGCAGATAGTTGAATGTGCTGTCAATTCAAAGAACTTGAGTTGTAGGTTTAATAATCCACCCTGAATTTGTACTTGGCTGCACTTCCATCTTTGCAAACTTTGCACCCATTCTGAAACATATATATGAGGGGATTACTGGCAACAAGGGTCACATTTATTCATTTCTTTTTCAAGGAAAATGTTTTTTCCTATTTTCTACTTCAGAGGAGTTCGAGAAAATTATAGCCTTGTCACATGATGAAACCAATAGAGTTCACAGTATTTGTAGGACCAATGCGTGGTTGTTGTTGCTATTTCAGTATGATACTTTTCTTAAAAATTTCTGGTTATATGACACTTCGAAGTTGATTCACAGAAACTGCAATCTTGTAGGAGCAAAATGAAATGCCAGTGCATGATGTCTTCTGAACTATATCAAGAGTGAAACTTTTTCCATTATGTGTTACGCATGGCACGGTTAAAAATCATTCCGTGTTGAGTGCTCCTGTGATTCTGATCTAAGGGCGTGTTTGGAATAGAGGAATGCAAAACACAGTAATAGGAAAAAACACAGGAACGAGAAAAACGCAGGAATGAGGAAAGTGAGAAAACCACAGGAAACGAAAACAAAGGAATGATTAATTTGAGGTGTTTGGATTGCAGGAATTTTTTGAACGTGCACAATATTCCATGGATAACAAAGTGACCGTTGCAATTAGCCGTTGCACACATGCATCACACCTGCACCTAGCCGGCGAGCACTACACGAGTTGCTACAAGGCGGGAAGGAGAGAGGAAAGGGAGAGAACAGGAGGGAGAAGGCGAACGAAGCGAGCGTTTCCTGAGGTCGGAGTGGAGTTTTTATTTCCTGTGAAATGGGCGTTGTCTGCTCCCTTTCCTCCGGAAAGGAATGCACGTTTCCTTTGTTCCAAACACACACATGTCTTTCCTTTCCTAAGGAACTAATTCCTCCAAAATTCCTACGATCTTCCTTCAATCCAAACACAGCCTAATGCTTTATCATGCCCCTTCCCTGGTTGCAAGTATCCCTGATTAGCGTGAGAAGCCAATCATCAGAGAAGGTAAGAATTATAGAATCAGTTTGTAGAGACAACGGTTTGGAGTCCTTTCCTGACATTTACTCTGCCGTATCATTTTCCATTTGCATATGTTTTCTGTTTTAGTGGCAATTAACTGTTGTGCTCAACGGGAAAACGAAGCGGGAACAGTCCTGAGCAGAGCCCCCAATCGATTATTGCCGATCGGTGGTTTCAGATATTCTGATCCATGGATTCTTCTATCCCAGCCTGTGCAGTGTTTGTCTTTTTTTTTTTTAAGGCGGAACGCCCCGCAGGGCATAAGATCTCCATTACTCCAGAAACATCGGTACATTTGCAGGAAGATCTTTACAAAGATTCTAAAGTTAACTTAAGGTCTTCCAGCCTCTAAAGGACACACACAAAAATAAGGATTACATAAAGGTCCAAACGAGAAACTTCGGACCGACGCCGTCGGAGAAACCTCCATCGCCACCGAAATTTCCCGGAACGGAGAGAATGGCTCAACCAGGCCTTTAGCACATCACTAGTCAAGGATGCCTCCATCCATGCTGGGACCGGACGGTGCATTGGAAGGAAGAAGGCACCGCAGCACAAATGGGAAAGAAGCCTCGCAATGCTGGTTGATTGACACGCCAGCGGCCCCCTTGATGGTCGCCTCAAAACCAGCACCATTGAAAGAGGTTGAGAAGGTCCAAGCCGTAGATCTTGAGTAGGCAACACCGGGCTTGACCAAATCGAGGTACTCTAGATGAATTCGGGGATCAGCAAACGACTGCGATCAACCCCATCTGAAGAACAGCAGCATCCATCAACCAGCTCGACGCAATCAAAGCACCAGCAATCACCAAACCTCCATGATGCCTGCAACTGGGCAACGAAGAAGAAGAAGACTAGAAGGGAGCGCCCGCCGGGAAGGAAGCCAACAGGGAAGTCGGCCATAACGGCAACAGCCACAAGGGACAACTTTTTGAAACACAACAAGCACCGGAGATACAAATCACCTTCAGATCCAAGGCGATGGGCACTTGTTGGGGAAGAAGCTCCAAATACACCTAAAACTAGAACATAAACAACCTAATCTGAAGAGGATGGATCCCTCACCCAATCCCACACCGGCAGCAAACCGGAGAAGGAGGGGAGGGGCCGGATCTGGCCGGAGAAAGAGAGAGCTCGGGAGGGCTACTGTAGAAGGAGGGGAAGGGTCGAGAGAGAGCTCTGCAGTGTTTGTCTGATCTTCCCATGGCACAAAAGACTGCAAGCGCCAAGTCGTAGCGGAAGGGTCAAAGGGAGAAACGACAAGGCCAAGGCAGAGCATACAAGCGGGAGCGGCCGCCCTTGTCCGTGTGTGTGTTCTTGTGCTCAAAGCACCTCGCCTGCTTAGCCGGGCTCAGGAGCAAGCGAGCAAGCAGCGATGGCACAGGAGATCGAGCACACCCACCTCCCCATCCGAGGGCTCAACCTCCACGTGGCTCAAGTCGGCAAAGGTGAGTCCTCGATCAGCACAAAAATCGCGCGCCATGATTTAATCGAACGGGGCAAGCAGAGCGGGGGAATTTTATCATGCGTTCTTGGTTTGTGCCTTTTCGGTCGCAGGTGAGCTGGGAACGGTGGTGTTCCTGCACGGCTTCCCAGAGATATGGTACTCGTGGCGCCACCAGATGCTGGCCGTGGCCGCGGCCGGGTACCGCGCCGTCGCGCCGGACTGCCGCGGGTACGGCCTCTCGGACCAGCCGCCGGAGCACGAGGAGGCATCCTGGGACGACCTCGTCGCCGACATGCTCGGCATCCTCGACGTGCTCTCCATTCCAAAGGTGTTCTTGGTGGGCAAGGACTTCGGCGCCATTCCGGCGTACGACTTCGCGCTACGGCACCCCGACCGCACCTGCGGCGTGATGTGCCTCGGCATCCCGTTCGGTCCGCTCCCCAAGCCCTTCGACGACACCATGCCCGAAGGCTTCTACGTCCTGCGCTGGCGCGTACGTCGCCTTCTCCATCGAGTAGCTGCTCTGGCTCTGTAATCATCGTTCATCAGTTCATGATGATGCAGGAGCCCGGCAGGGCAGAGGCTGACTTCGGCCGGTACGACGTGAGGCGCGTGGTGCGCACCGTCTACGTGCTCTTCTCCGGCGCCGAGATCCCGACGGCCAAGGAAGGCCAGGAGATCATGGACCTCGCCGACCTGTCCACGCCGCTCCCGGAGTGGTTCACGGAGGAAGACCTCGACGCCTACGCCGCGCTCTACGAGAAGTCCGGCTTCCGCTACCCTCTCCAGATGCCGTACAGGTAAAACGGCAGAGACTAGTACATGACGTCTGGTCAGGTCATGTACTAGTGCTATGCTAGCTACGGGTGCTCATTCTCGGATTTGGGCGTGCAGGGCTTTACAAGGCAGGCCGAACCAGATGAGCGCCAAGTTCCAGGTGCCGGTGTTCATGGTGATGGGGGAGAAGGACTACGCCTTCAAGTTCCCCGGGCTCGAGGCCGCTGTGCGGAGCGGGGCCATGGAGAACTTCGCGCCGGACCTGAAGATCACCTACATACCGGAGGGCAGCCACTTCGTGCAGGAGCAGCTACCGGAGCAGGTCAACCAGCTCCTCCTCGGCTTCCTCAAGGACCATCCCGTCGCTGCATAAATTGTTAGTGAGACAGTGAGAATAAAACCTGCGGCACTTCGATCCTCTACTACCGGTGGTGTCTTGCATGAGTTTGGGTCGTGGTAGCTCTGAATTATCTCGGCTCCTTTTACAATATATGTTCATCTGATGCCTTCAAATAACGGTTATGCTTGTGTTGAGCATATGTTTCCAACGGGGCTCAGGTTTCAGGTTTCCATATACTAGCACGAGAAAATTAATTGGTTAGCCTTCAGTTGTGTATTTGATACTGACTTGACCTGAAAAGAGAGTCTTTTTGGCGTGACTGCACGAGTTTTCTTCGTCTTGAAAGCGGACCGTCGTCATGAGCATCACAGACTTCTACGCCATCGCCCCAGACATGAGCCGTCTTCACTGACTTTTGCGGCAGGCATTCAGAAGAAAAAATCGAGACAAACCGAAGACTCCACGATTGTACTCTCGTACAGTCCTACAGCGCACACAGATTAGGACAGAGCACAGGCTCAAGGCTAGAACGAGAAAGCTTAGAGGATTGGCTTCGCCCTCTCCGACCAGAAAACCCAATAAACTACAGTATAGAGCAATTGCTTTTTTCGCCGTTGTGCTCGTTGCTACTTTCAGCAGTCACTGCTCATGGCCTTTCACGCCTCCAGGATTGAAAAATAATAATAATGACGAGATGACTTGCAGGCAAGGTTTTAAATCTCCCGTTAAGCTACCGCTAAATCTCGCTATAGCTTTTTGAGATAGTGTACCGCTATTTGTGTTCATGTACAATTTAAACGCTATCTCTCGCTATAGCCTGATTTAGCTCCGCTATTAGCTATTTTAGAGACATACCGCTAAAACCCTTAGCCCGCTATTTAAAACATTGCTTGCAAGGCACTGGGCATACTCTGCTTTCAATCAACAAAATATGCTTGACTTGAGAAATGAATAGCAAGCAAATCGAAAATCTTGCAAAAGCAGTCACGATCGATCTTTGGGGCACCATATGATTCAGATCACCTCGCTCTTCCCCAAAACTCATCACGGCTCGCAGCGCCATTGTTCAGATCAAACAGTAAACTGAATCAACAACTGAACACAAGCTCGGTTGCATCCAATGTTGCAAATAGCGGGCTATAGAATTTAGCGGAGTGCTTTCAAAAAAGCTATAAGAGCTATAGCGCAGCTATAGCGGAAGCTATTGCCTATAGCGTTTTGCAAAAAATGGCAAAATTTTGACCAAAATATTAGTGATTTCGTCAATTTCAGCCCACACTTTAGAAGTGAATGTCATCATCGAAGCATGTCATCATTCAAACATGCATTTGCCATCTTTCCTAGCGGCTGAACAATCCACTTAACTAAGAAAACACACACCATATGGACTATTCATCACTTTGGCTTGACTTATGATTTATGTTTCAAAAATCATATGTACTTAAGTTTGTAACTCAGATATGGCGGAGTTAGCGGCTGAAGTAGCGGCGCTATTTAACCCAATAGCAGAGTTAGCGGCGTTAGCGGTAATATTTGCAATATCGTCGCGGCATCTATCTCAAAAAGCTATAGCGCCGCTATAGCGGAGCTATAGCGGGCTATTTGCTACACTGGTTGCATCGCAGCAAGCGCGACAAATTGGCGAGGAGGCCCGCCGGGAGGAAGAAGGCGGATGAGGAAGAGACGAGCGACCACGGCGAGGAAGTCTGAATCTTGAGTCCTTGCCGTCTAATACCCACGGAACAAACGCCGGCCTGCGGCAGGTTCGGTCATTCGCCCGGAGGCCGGAGCATCGCCCACCACCGCTTCATCACCGCAGTTTCGGAGATTAGGAGATACGGCCGAGGAGAGGAGACGCCTCCACTGGGTATAACCGGCAAGGAAGAGGGAGGGGAGAGCGCGTGGAAGGAGGAAGAGGCGGCCCGCCGGCCGCCGCTGCCGTCGCCGGAGAAAGGGCGGAAGATAGAAGAGAGGGGGCACTTTGCAAATATTTGGATCGCGATTAATACCCGCGATCCAAACTAGGGTGTTGATTGAAATATTCGGATCGCGATTAATGATCGCGATCCAACTCAGGGTGTTTTCTTAAAAGTTGTATTGACTTCTGTCAACGATCACGCGACCAAACTGCTGCCGTTGGATGCACGATATGCCGTCCAGATGGAGGTTATTCCGCCCTTCGCCCCCCGACCGGTCAACGACCTGCCCGCGACCACGGTTGGCTCCGGCCACCGCCGTCCGCTCGCGCCGATTCCTCGGCACGGCACCTCCCTGCTCCGAGCCGACACGAAGGCATAGCCGTGGCTGAGACCCTCCCCTTCCTCACCTCCGCGGCGATTCCGTCGCTGCAGTCGAACGAAGGGGTCGAAGAAGCTGAGATGCGGCGCGAGAGCGTGCTCCGTTCCATTTGTTGGTACTCCCTCCGTTTTTTAACATATGACGCCGTTGACTTTTTTCGTTATATTTGACCGTTTGTCTTATTCAAAATATTTGTGTAAATAGCTAAGTGTATAAGATAACCTTAAAGTGCTTTTGATGATGAATCCAATACTATTTATTTCACATTCGAAAAGTAATTATTTAAATCTATATTATTGGTCAAAGTTCAACAAAAAAGTCAACGGCGTCGTATAATTAAAAACGGAGGGAGTACGAATCTTCCAGCTTCCGCTCGCTTGTTCTTTGATTTTGAGTCGCGTATGAGGTGAGACCCGTGTTTGCATGGGATGAATAACCTCCCCCGCAGTCAATCTTCCGGCGACGTACGTATTGGGGAGATTTATGATTTGCTTGAATGCCGCGGTGAGGATTTGAAATTTTAGAAGAGCAAGCAAATTTGGGTTGTACTATGTCTGCCTTCACCGATATGACCCCCAAAAAAAAAAAAAAAGCTGGCATGCGCTGAGGATTACGGGGCATTAGTTTTGTAATATACTGCTTGATCTGAAGCAGGAAGGATGCAGTTTTTGCGGTAAGTATGCAGTTTTTCTTCGAATTATCGAGCAGTATGCTTTACCCAACCTTGAAAATGGGCAACAGCCACCTTAAAAAATGTTTAAAGCCAAGGCCACATCCAGAAAAACTCATATGTAAAAAGTTAGATAGTAACTGTATGATAACCTCCAATCTGGCGTAAAACTGCATCAAAACCTTAACAAATGTAACTCTGTATAGCTCTACTTAGCACCTAGGCCTAGCTGGCAGGCCAACAAACTGAAGGACCTTCTTACATTTCTGTTTCTTCATACCTTTCTCGTTCTTTTTTGTTCTCATACCTACACCAATGAAACAGCAAAACTCTTTAGACAAAACCAACGGAATAGCAGCCCCACGACCCTTTTCTTCGAGAACGCGTTGGCAGCCCCACGACCCTTGCCCTCCCCTAAAAAAAATCAGTAATGAAAACTTACAGCATGTTTGGATTGCGACGTGAGGTGATGCAGAATGATCCGATCCTACATCCGAACCTAATGTTCTCGTTTGGTCTGCATCACAGGTTGACATCGTCCGTCGCGACGACGCTCCGCCTAGCATTCGCGGAGGCGTTGCGGCACGGACCGCTCCGTTCCTTGAAAAGTCGCCGGACGAACCCGTGCTTCCGAGGGTCGGACGAGTACATGCTGGACCAGTTCGTTCCGTAAACCAAACATGCTGTTAGTGTGTTAACCATAAGTGGGAGCTCTACCATGCAATTCTTGCTCCAAAACAACAGTAGGACCATTTCACTCTGCTCTGTTTTTTCTACCCCCTTTCGGTTCTGATCTCCAAATGAGGTTGATCATATATTTCCTTGCATATCATGATCTACTCACCTTTATCCGCAATCTACCAGCTTTACAAAATGTTAAATAGAACCTACCAAACCTTAGATTTCCGAGTCCTGATCGAGCTATAGTCGCTATATGATGTTCTACAGCAATCAAAATTCAAATCCTGGAATCATTGCTTACCTCATTCAAAAAAAAAGGTTTTGTTATGTTACAGATAATTCTCTTTGTACCAATATACCATATGAATCAAACATTTTGGAGGTTCACTACTTTTGACAGTACACCAAGCAAAATAAAGATCTGTATAAGTAGTCACACAACATAAACTTTGGAAACATTTACCTGGAGGCATGCTCAGATAACTGGAGATCATACTGTGCATGCAGGAGAAAGCCGTGCCAAGCATCCTTTCTGCAGAGAACTCCGCCAATCCCTCCAGCTTCCTTGACTTCATGTCAACAGCAATCATACATGCTTTTGTGTCAATGGGCGCAACCTTGGCCATGAAGTAAACAATATCGTCGTCGCACAAGCTGAGCACGGGGTACTCTGTGTCGAGGCTCGCCAAGGTTGGCTGAGGCTTCCCTTCCCTGCAATGCAGCTTCGGCAGCAATTCAGAACAAACCAGCAATTCAGAACCACGTACGTCGGCTCGCCTCCCAACAAATTAAGGTTCACCGGTGCTGACGACGAGCTCGGCGACGGCCATGATGCAGCCACGTGGCCACGGGTCGACCCGCGCGTCGTAGTTCGTGGACCCGAGGAAGAGCTCCGGTGCACGTACGGTAAGCCTGGGACGCCGCCGGCTCGATCGGACATGCCAAAGCCGCAGATCCTATATACGCGATCTCCTTCGGCTGCTGGCGTTGCTTGTAGTCGGCGACGGCGACACCACCTATCGGCTTCTGCGTCCTGCGGACCGTGCCGTCGTCGACAAGCACGTTCTGCGGCTCGAAGTCCGGGAGCAGCACGCCCGCGCTTCACCCCGGCGGCGAGCTGCGGCTGCGCCATGGCGCCGCACAGCGGCCCCTGGCGGCAGCGCCGATCCGATCCATGTACTGGCGTGCTCCGTGAGATGACGAAGCAGTCTCCGTCGGCCAACGCCCAGGCCGGGGTGTTGGAGGAAAGTTTTGCTTGTGTAAGATTCAGAAGAACTTTATAGGGAGAGACAGCTGATCAGTGGGATCAAGTGAAAAGAATGTGTGAAGAAAAAGAATTAACAGAAGAAAAGGACAGAGTAATATGGAAGCTGGATAAAGCTGGTTTTACAGTTAGGTCTCTATACCTAAAACTAAAGACCAGCAGTGTTCCATATCCATATAATTTTCTGTGGAAGGCAAAGATTCCTCAACGTATAGGCTGCGTTCGGCTGGCTGCTTTTGCAGCCGGCTGCAGCAGCAGCTACAGTGTCTGCAGTTATTTCTCTTGCAGCAGCTACAGTGTTCGCAGTTATTTCTCCTGCAGCAGCTACAGTAAACAGCCGCAGCAACAGCCAAACGAACAGGCTGATAAAAGTTTTCCTTTGGCTGGTGCTTAAAGATAGCATCTTAACAAAGGATAATCTAACCCATAGAGGATGGAAAGGTAGAAATGTGTGTGGTTTCTGTGGTGCTTCAGAATCAATTCAACATTTGTTTTCTGAATGTCCGGTCGCCAAATATGTATGGCAAGTGGTTAACTGTGCTGTGAACTTCGGCTCTTGCCCAGCAGTTTAGAGGATCTCATGGAGAATTGGTATACAAAATTCCATCCCAAAGAGAGGCCACTGGTACTGCTGGGGTGTGCAGCAACGTTATGGACAATCTGGAGGGTCAGGAATGATGTTTGCTTTAATAATAAGCAATTGATTGACCCTACTGATATAATCTATGTGTTATGCTCTTGGCTTGACAAATGGGTGATATTGCAGAAGCCGACGGAAAAAAGGAGGGTGGAAGCAGGAAGCAAGCAAATCAGAGAGGTGGCCAATGAAGCATTCAAACGGACGCAAGGATGGGCGCCAGCAACAAGAAGGATTGAGGCGTGATGGCAGCGTGCCAGTATTTGCTATTGTGTTTTGAATGGTAGTTAGGTCCTTTCTTTGAACGCTGCGTTGTAACCTTGCACCTTTGTCTTAGCGGAGGGTTGCTCATGCACCAGGGAGGTGGGAGCTGGTTTGGGGACTTGTTAAGAGTGGATGGTAGCTTTTGGTCTTGTAAACTCTGTTACCTGCTTTCTATTAAAGTGGGGGGCGCGAGTCCCGTTTCAAAAAAAACGCCCAGGCCGGGGTGGCCGCCGCACGCCGAAGAGGGACAGGGCTTCCCGCGCGAACTCACGGAGGCCCGTCCGCACGAACCGCTCGTCGGTCGGTCCGCCCGCGCTCAGCCGCTTCACGGCGACCAGTGTCTCGCTCTCGCCGACGACCTAAAGGAAGTTCACATGCAACATCACTCGCTTATGTGCTCATCACTTCATCACGACCTGCGCATCGGCTCATCGGTTGTATCAATTTGGGTGCCACGGAATACTGCTCTCCTATTCCAAACATATCTGTTGTTCCCAGCATATTCGGAGGTCTAAAGCAGCAGCAGGTACAGGAGGTCGTGCTGCGAGCATAACGCACCTGAAACCACGGCTTAAGTGCCACGCTTACTGCAGGTTGCCTTACGAATTATTACCATTGCAACTGCAGGCTGCGTCTGTTGCGATGCTTCAATGGAAACAGACGAGGAGCGTCTACGTAATCTCTGCGAAATGACGTCCAGTATTATGTATATATATGACTGAGTTTAGGGATGCAAGTTTCCTAAGTTTTGGGTCGCCGACATGGTCTACTACGCCATGAACTAGAATTTCACACCATCGAACCAGGTTCGTGTGAGAACTATGAGAACTCCAATCTAGGCTACAAGATCTTGATCCAAGAGGGGCGCATAGGGAGAGGTGGGAGAAGGAATTTGCAAAAGTATGATTAAGTGGGCGGTGATTTTACAAATCCCCCCTCCCACCTGAATTCATGTGCCTCATTAGATCAAATCATGTGGCCCAGATTGGAGTTCTCATAGTTCTCACACGAACCTGGTTCTCATAGGATACGTTGCCATCTTAGAAAGCTACTAGATCAAATCCTTACCCGCAAAAACTTGCATCCCTAGACGAGTTGGGAAAAAAAAAATACCAAAAGAAAAGTAGCGAAATGCAATCATGGCCGCAGAAAAACAAACTACTTGGCTCATTGAAACATCATTCCATTTCATGTCACAGATACCGATCAACAATAAGTGTTCTATTTTTGGCATTTCTCAAAATTTCAAAGTTTCTACGAAAAAGAACTTTTAACTCTCGCAAATTCCGAAGGCAAAACCTCCCAAGCAGTGCAAAGGCCGCAAGATAAACTAGTGAATACAAGCAAGATCAAATGGTACTGGACAAATGTTTGAGTTATTCCTTCTGCAGATGCCATAATTCAACTAACGTGACACTGGCAGATTTACTTTCGAACATAGATCTATGAATACATAGGCATAAATATCATCAGTAGCGCGAATCGATGCTGGGTGTACAGCTAGAAACACCCAAGGACAGTAATAACTCAGATACCTTTACTCTGAAAGAGTAGACTTCAGCTCTCCACTCTTCTCCATCTCGAGAATGATGTCACAACCACCTATCATCTCTGACTTGTAATACAGTTGGGGAAAAGTAGGCCAATTCGAGTATGTCTTCAAACCTTGCCTAACTTCCTCGTCAGATAAAATGTCGAAGGACCCAAAGCTGATACCTTCCTTCTTCAGCGCATTGACAACTTTTGAACTGAAGCCACAACGAGGAGCATCCGGGGTGCCCTTCATGAAAAGCATAACTGGGGCTGAGGAAATCAGAGCCTTCAATCGGTCCTCCAGAGATTCTTTAGGGATAACTCCTTTCTCAGACAGAACCTTCTTCAACTCACCATTCTTATGCATCTCCATCGCTATGTCTGAACCACCAACCAGTTCACCTTTTATGTACAGTTGAGGGTAACTGGGCCAGTTTGAAAGAACCTTTAGACCCTGCCTAACCTCATCATCTGAGAAAATGTCAAAGCTAGAGAAAGGGGCGTTCTCTTGCTTAAGAATGTGAACCAGCTTCCCACTGAATCCACACTTTGGCTCCTCAGGTGTACCTTTGATGAATATCATCACTGGGCTCGAATTAACAAGACTTTCCAAACGAGCTCTCTGTGCATCAGTAAGCCTCATTGGTTCAGTAACTGCATCAGCCTTTTCAGTTGCAGACTCAGGCTTCACTGCCTCCTCTTCTTTTCTTCCATGGAGGGGAATATTGTGTTCCTTGAAAACATCCTTCAGTTCACCACTTTCATGCATAGCGATAACAATATCACATCCACCAAGCAGCTCACCTTTGCAGTAGAGCTGAGGGAAGGTTGGCCAGTTGGAGAACTTCTTGATTCCTTCACGCACATCATTATCTGTTAGGATGTCAAAACTCCCAAACTGAACACCTTCCTGCTTCAAAATGTCAACAACTTTGCGGCTGAAACCACACCTTGGTTGTTCAGGGGTTCCCTTCATAAATAAAATCACAGGATGGGAATTGACAAGCTGCTCCAATCGTTTATTCAATGTATCTTCTACGCTGCCAGTATGTGTGCTGTCAGCAGCAGAAGATCCATTTCGTTGTGCCATCTCTTGAACCTTTTCGAGTACAGCAGGCCCAGCAGCCACCCCAAGGCTAGCAGGTACAGCAGACTCAGCTACACTGGCAGGCCCAGCCACTTTGGCAATCTTATTGGCTAGGCTAGCTGGATTTGCACCCTCCAGAGTATCAACAGTTTTGCCCTCCTGCAACCAGGCAACATAGGAATCAGGGTGACAACTTCTTATAACGAGAATGACATATGGTTTTTTCAAAGTATAAGATAACAACGATTTAACACTGAATTGAAAGCAATTCCTGAAGTTAACCAAACATGAACTAAATAACTCCAAGAGCATATGACATTCACTGTCACGAAAATTATCTGACTAACAATGGACCAGGCAGCTCATAAACTGCGTAGTGCCTACTAATTTTATGTGCAAGTAATCCGCAAGACAATGAAATGAAACAATGCGGTTCCCACAGAATGTCACTTTGTCTGCTGAGAACGGAAAAAAAAGGTATAAAAAATGCTGAGGACAGATAGATTGTACAAAGGAGATTCAAAGGCTTACCTAAGTATGCCACAGCTCACTATCTAAGAAACTGAAGCTAAATATGCATCCTTTTGCAAGATGCCAGCGCAGCGATTGCTTCAGATCAGAGTGCATCATGCAACATGGCAAGGCAGTGGGTCACTAAGCCAGTATATGATGCATAATCAACACAATGCAACTAACTGATCGGCAGGCTCAAGTGAATTTGGGCAAGCTTATATACAAAGTTCTATGTCTACAGCATGTGGGTAAACATATGCCTGTTATGATGGTTTGGTAAAGAATTGGCGACACCGGTCACTTCTGTAGTTCTGTTACACCGCGAATCAAGGAGGCCCGGTTAAGGGGATGGGTTGCCTTGACTTCCAAGATCATGGAAGCTACTGCTAATGCATGGATCTGCCTGAACAGGAACAGTAGTGCTCGGATGCTATGGTGCACAGTACACATGACCAGAACCAAGTGACCAATATTGGTACAGTGCCACAACACAGTACCCACTACATCACAACTTTCCTTTTGCAAATATATCCATCATGAGAAGTTTTAATCAACAGGTGCTTCCCATTATATCAAAACACTCCTGACATATATACAATGAGAAGAAGCATGAAGGAACATATTATGAAACAACTGAGAATACCTTGCAGAAAACAAAATATGGAACCGCTGAAACCCCGTATGCCTCTGATATCTCAGGTTGTTCTTCAGCTTCAACCTTATAAAAGTTACAATTGTAGCAAGAAACATATCAGCAAAAACTTCAGGTATCTAAATGTTATCAATAATAAATAAGCCTTAATTGCAGTATATACTAATAGGCACAGAGGTATCCTCAGAGCAATGACCACGTAAAAATAGTAGCCAGTGATAAGCATATTCACCAAATATTTGGTCTGATGATTTACCAATTTTGTGGAACTCCTGAAAAAAGGATCAAGAATGAAACTGATCGTCTGATCAATAGCGGCGTAAACAATGTTTCGAGTTGACCGACTCTTGGCGCAACCCATAGCTTAATACAAGTGTTGAAAACTCACCAGCACAACTGGGTCATATTTAATTCATTGTTTTCTGAAAAACATCAAAAGAACACAAGTGCAACATGGCGGTACTCGGGCACTAAATGAAATGCGTACACATCACAAGTTAGCACTCAACATGTATGTACATCTCAGCATGATAACTATAACTAATCGAGCATGTAATCAAGTGACTTTAAAATAGTATTTGCCCCAGACAGCATCTAGAAGATTGAATAAGCAATTTTAGCATCTACAACGAAGTGCCCAATTACGCATTAGTCACAAATCTCATTTGGCTCAGAAGGATGCATGGCCGCCCAGAACATAAATACCATGCCGCTGAACCAATTCAACAGATATTTGGCAAAACAATAGGGGAAAGTTTGGCAAGCAACGCCGGGCTGCACGGATGAGGAAGTAAGAATAATGGCTCATATTTCCACCTTCAGTTACCCTAACAATAATGTATCACCAAAGTTCATATACTCTGCGGATTTGAAAAGTGGGGCAAGTGTAATTTCAGAACTAAATTATGAGGATATTCAGCAGAACAATTTCAGCAGCAGAAGTAAATCGAAGCTTCATCTTTGTCCAAAACAAGGGTTCCATTGCTCTAGACTATTCAGCTACTGACCCTGAATCAGATCAGCAGCATCACGGACACATTCAAAAAAACAATATATGCGGAGGTAACAAATACAGTACAACAAGCAGCCCAGGGAGAGTGGACCGGACCGAATCTACTGCGACCGGGGACGATGCCCGGCGGCACTCACCCGGAGGAAGGCCGCGTGGGGGAAGTCGACAGCGAGGTGGGCGAAGACCTCGTCCATCTGCTTGGAGGCCTCGCACCAGCCCGCCCAGAAGTGCACGGCGGCGGCCCGCGCGCCGGCCACCGCCGCATCCAGCTCCGCCTTGGACCCCACCTCCCTCACTGCCCCACCGCCAGCCATCGCAACGGCTGCTCGCTCCCTCTCTCTCCTTTCCCCCTTCGAGAGCGGCAGCAGAATTAGAATAGATGCGGCGGCGGTGGAGGAGGCAGAGGGGTTGCGGCTTGGGGTTTTCCTCTGCTCTGCGCCGTCCGCGCGATCGATCAGAGAGAGAGAGAGAGAGAGAGCCGGAGCCCGGAAGCGTCGTCTCTTTTTGTTGCGGCCCCTTGCTTTCCCGTGGGGTGCGACGGCGACGGAACATTCCAGAAGGGTGCGCGTGGGAGAGGGACGGACGGCGGCGGCCGCTCCGGGCTCGGCACTTGGGCCCGCGAGAGGGCCCATGTCACCCGCTGGGTTGTTGCCGGACCGTCACGTGCCGAGATGTTGTAGTTTCGGCCCGTTTCAGGTGCCCTGCGGTTTGCGCACGTCACAGGGGCCCGGCCCGGTAAAAGCAGAAGGACGTTTGCGCCGCGCGGTGCGGCGGCGGTGGGGTCTAGCCGCCGTCCACCTGCCATTGCCGGTCTGGCGGTCTCTCCCCGAGTCTTATAAATCGGAGCGTTTCCGCAGCTGCCGAGCGCCCTCCCTCGGGCAGAAACCCAAGTAGCTATTCCTCGATGCGCCGCCGAATAAAATCGGTCGGATGCATCCCGGTTCTTTCCCTCGCTCGCCTACCTTCGCTCGGTCGCTTCAGATCTGCTTCTCTCTTTCATATCGAAATAGATCGCCGAAGGTGGTATTGCGAGCCATTTTTACTGTGCTTTTCCGGTGTCGTTTTTGGTTGATTTGATGTTTTGACTTTTGAGGCGTGTGCGTTTTTTCTGAATCTCACGGATCGATGATGCTGTTAAAGAAAATACTGCGTTATCTTCCTGAGGAGCCATCGTTACGGTGGCTTCCTGATGACACACTCATCTTGCTGAGATCCATAGAATTTGGCAACCTACGTTCCTACTTTTTTTCACCCTCTCTTCATTACCGATGCTTTTTTTTGTGTGTGGCTTATCCTGAAATGCTCGGAGGGAGTGATTTTACCTTTGCTGGGGTTAGCCTACCGTAGCAGGCATTCAGATTAATTCGTCAGACATTGAATTCCCGAGAAATGCTGTAGAGATGTTTGTGCGCAGCACCTTACGACTGACATGGATCCCACTTCGGTTAATACTCATTGCGTTGAACAGATACTGTTGAGCTATAATCGACTGAATCGACTGCGGAGCTGTATCTACGATCTCATTTAGTCATCTAGAAGCATCGATGTTTGGATGACCTTACTTTCCGTGTAACCTTCCGTCTTGAGTCATTTCATTCCAATTGGGGCCAGTTAACAGTAAAGATCGCAGAACTGCCATTTGCAGCACATGGCTACTGATGCAATTCTTCAAAGAAAAACAAATGTATTACGTCAAAAGAAAAACAAATGTGGCAATAGAAACTGTCACGTCAAAATAGCAAAGCCAGAGACTGTAGCCTAGCAACATTGCAGCGATTCCCACTGCAGCATTTTAACACAGCGAAAGCGTGCGTGCCCGTTCACTGAACCTAGTAGTATAATACAGGTACTGCCAGTTAACTGAATGTCACGGTATCTGGCGTAACAAAGATTGACATAGTTACGGTACAATAAACATGCAAACATCGGCGCAAACTAGAGTCTGTCAGCGGCTAACATCACCGTTCCCAGTATTGTCAAGCAGGCCTATTTACAGCTTCTACGGCAAGCTCCACCTCCTATCCATCAGCAGTGTAGAAAGGCAGCGATTTCAGTGGCATCACCTTCTCCTGCAACAAAGGGACGTGCTGTCAGCGGGTGAATTTCAAACATGCATCTGCATACAAAGGGTAAAAGTTCTGGCTTTGTGAGGCACCTCTGAATTCAACAGATGTTCTGAAGGAAAATGAAGCCCAGTGGAACAGTTCTCAAGCACTTCAGGACTCTTCAGCCATGCTTTGTGAGCTTCAATGGCTTTCAGCTTAAAGCGGAACATCTGCAATGCATTTGGTTTTACATCAACATAAGCAAGGCCCCTGAAAGAAAAATTAGGTAGCCAACAAGAAGTGATAACGAGTCCCAAACCTCAGACAACGAAATAGTTGGCTTTTCTAGTTCATCGCCCTCTACATGGATTCCTGTTCCCTGACACTCTGGGCACAGAATGGATGTTAGTTTGGTCTTCTTAGGTGCATTTTTAGCCTTTCTTCCTCGATTGCTTTTCCCCTTGCTTGCTAGTTGGTCAGTCAGAATCTCATATTGGCACAAAATAGTCCAGTGTAAAAGGCAGGAGGTATGAAACAGATGATAAGCCTGCAAAAAAAAAAAAAAGCAAGTCATTACAACAGAAGACTCGGAATTTGAAAGAGGGTTTTTCCTAGTTGCTATATTTGGGTGAGAAAGACTGCACATATTTATAAGGGTATTGCCTTTTTGGATTTTCACTACAGCAGAAAAATTGTATCTTTAATTGTTAAACACAGTTGGGGAGAGATCTTTATTAAATATGTTCTCATTTAATTATTCTATGTACAAAAGGTAAACATGTTTCATGCTGCTATCTCCAAGAAACAGTAACAAGCACAATATCTCCTAAAAAATGCTTAGAAACACAAGGATGTTTGAAATTTACTCACCCCACTTGAATTTCTACTGCTGCAAGCTAGGTTTCCTGTATTGCAGTTCAGCAAGGTAGCAACATCCTTTCCAGGAAGCATTGGCCGCCCACAAATATCACAAACTTTCTCAGCTGCGATGCGCTTCTGCTTCCTCAACTCTCTCCTTACAGACTTGCTTGATACAAGGCTAACCTGAAGATTGTCAGAGGTGCCTGTTGGGGAACCAGTCACAATAGCTTGGCTATTGCCATGGGCAGAGCTGTTCTGACCATTCGACTCTTCTGAAGATGCTTCTTGATCAGAAAATGACTTTTTCCTTCGCTTTCCACGATGCCCAGCATCATCAATTACAAAGAAAGACCCAGCAGAGATAGGAAGGTCCTGATCATCAGAGGACAATTTCCTACCCAAATCATACGTATAAGAGAAGTTGACAATAGCAAAGCCAGACTGTTCATAAGTGTTCGGCCTATCAGACTCTTCTTGTCCTACCCAAGCACACCAGATCTTGCTAATCTTCCTGCTGCTCTGGCTTGCTTCACAGATCCTGTAGGCAATATTTCCATACCCCAAAAGATGCACAGGCAAGTTTGTAACGACATCCTGTAGCAATACACCAGGAATAACAAGAGAACCATCAGTTGCACTGTGGTTAGACATCACATGATCATCAGACAGAGCAGAATTTCTCCCTTTAGAACAGCCTTTGGCAACAGAGCGGGCACCTTCCACACCATTACGAGAGCTTGAACCATTTTTCAACTTTGATGTCACTTCAGTGTCATTCCCTGCTGATTCAGGCAGTGGAACCAGCGCCATCTCTCTGGTGTTCTGCGAACTCGATTCCAGCAGGAGCGGATCCTTCTCTCGTGAGTTGTTGAAGAAGAGCACGCCATCATTGAACGGCCATGGCATCGGCCCAAACAGCGTGACCTTGGCCTCCGCGTACCGCCTTGCATGCAGGTTCCCCTTCAGGTGGTCGAACAGCACGTTGTCGCTGAAGCACTCGGTGAGGCAGATGGTGCAGAAGAAGATGACGCGCTTCCCCGCGCGCCGGAGCTCCACATAGGTGTGCCCATTCTGCCGGACCTCCCGGAGCGTGGCCTTCGCCGCAATCTCACGGATGTCCACAGGGCCTTTCCTTTGGACCACCAATTCCTTCCCAACCATGGTGAAATCCACCGGTCACTACCGAGGAAGATACTAAAATTCTACTTCTTGTGCTCACAATTCCCTCAAAATTACCCTAAAAATTACAACAAGAAACTCACCCCTCTTGAGATCTTCACTTCCCTCCAAACCCTAGAATCAAACTTAACAAGGTAACGGAGGCAAAAGCAGAGGCGGACCGAGCAATAGGGCGAGGTAGGGCGGCGGCCAGCAGAGCAGAGAGACCCCTCTCCTCCGAGAGATGAACAATCCCCTCCCAATCATCCCCGATTGGGACGAAATCTTCGGGATCGACCCGTCACCACCACGTCCAGCCTAAATGTCAACTACAAAAGAAAAGGGGAGGATTTTCTAGAGGATGGCGAGGGAGATCTCGGTTCTCGCCTGGGGGGGTGGAAGCCGCCGACGTGCTGGTCTCGCTCGACCCCTCGAGCAAGAGGAATTGGGAGGGAGAAAGAACGAGCAAGCTGCCTCTGTTGTGTTGTGTGTTCTACCTTCTATACGGTGAGAGAGTATTTGGGCGGACGGTCGAGCTCGCGTACGCGAGACCGGGACGTGTTTCGCTCAGCCTGCGGCTGCGGGACTCGGACGCGCGCCGACGACGTGGCTTGGTGTCGTGTTGTGACTGTATGGGAGTTTTTCATTTGTTGCGACTGTCACGTACAGCTCCCAAGTAGTAGTAGTTACGTTTTACTTTTTATTTAGCGAGAGATTCGCACGTATAGTTACGTAGTTTCGAGTTCGTTTTTCCTCCTCTAAATTTCTCCCTCTGTTCATTTGGAAAACAAATAATGTTCTTGATTTTCAAATAAAAGGCAATTGTCTTCCTCGAAAGATACTGTTTTAATATCGACATAATTACGAAAATATATGAAGCTGAATTGTTCCTAGCCTCTCTTCCAAAAAAAAAAAAAACCGGGAAAACAAAACCGTACCCGCGGATATGCCTCCGGCTATATGCTACGATACCAATTTCTCAATTGACACTACACTTGCCTGTGCAACCAACACCGAATTGACACCGAACCAGCGAGAAAGAGACAACTCCCCCTTTTTTTTCTGTTTCAGGTTTTCTTATGATGACTCACATCATATTTAAAAGTACTCTGGAGGGTAAAGTACTAGAAAATACATTGTTTTGAAAATAGTGTACGTTTCTCACGATGACCTGATGTGCTTTTCCCCGCCAATACCATAGTACCATACCACAGAACCAGCAATGAGAGCATATCCTTTCCGAGGAACACAAAGATGCAAGAGCATATTCTAGTCCCCCGTATGTTACACGCAGCCGAATAAAATCCTTCAGAAAAAATAAAAAATAAATCAAAGCTGCCAACAACCAGCACATGAGTCCTGAACAGTCGGTGGCTTTGTTGAATGGCTCCACAATAATTGTTGAACATAACTTTGAACTCATAGAACCCAGTACTGCAATATCTCAAAATTTGCGTAGGGCACATGAAAGCGCCGATCACATGGTCCATTACATGCAGCAAACGACCTACAGCCTGGAGAATACCAAGCCAAAAATATCTCCTCATCATGGAACAAGAAGAGCTAGACAAAAGTGTACATAGCACGTGCAATATGCCAACATCACAGTTTATTCAAACTGACTTATGCTCTTGAGAAGCAAAATGGGGCATCAGGGAGGCAAACAGTGCTATGGCGATAAGAGTTAATCGGAGTACAAGCAAAAAAAAAAAAAAAAACACTCCCAAATGTTTACACTGGATCCACAGCTGGCTCAGCTTCTTCATTCTCATCAGGTTCACCCTCCTTCTCCACAAAGTCGAATCCATATTCCTCCTCCGAATGATGCACCTCCGCGCTTCTGCCAAAGATAAATGGCCTCCTACCCATCGTTGTGAAAGGCATTAGACCAAATGCACGAGCAGTTTTAATCTCCCTCGCAATCTTACGCTGAGCTTTCGCACTTATGCGAGTCTGCAAAGCAGATCAGTGAACCATGTCAAAAAAAAGTTACATCAAATACAGAATTATTATGCAATAGTCAAGTGCCCTCCAAAGGATAGTTTGCATGGTTCTTCAATAGCATGAATTTTATTGTTTTATTTTAGAATCAAGACACTGAAAATAAACTAAGACCAACATGAAGATCTCAGTACAACTGCAGTGCTAAGGCTAAAGCATGCTAGGATGAGGTTAATGCATCTGTGACCTACCAATAGTTGCAAACGAGCAATCAGACTGTGCATCACAGCTGCGAATTTACACGATTATAACCACTCACTGAACAGGATCTGTTTTTACATTATAAAGCAGGAGTGTTCCCCACAGAATTCTTTACCTGGCTTCTCTTGATGATGATCCCAGCTTCTGTCAGAAAGTTCGACAGGAATCTGACATTCTGCATATAACAGTTGAGCGTTAAAAAAGTGGAACTCCAAGACACAGCAATCATAACACAGATCAGAGAAAACTAACAATTTCCTCAACACCTCAACATGGGCGACCCCCCCCCCCCCCCCCCCCCCCCAAAAAAAAAAGAAAGAAAAGAAAAATAGGGCTCCCAATTCGTACCTTGTTTAGAGAAAAGGCCCAGAAAATCTAAACAAAAATCAAGTACTGGTAGCTCTAGGTAAAGCGATCCATCCGCAATCGTTAGCCAACTTCTCCCCGACGATCTTTCAATTCGCTCAAGCTCCCAGTCCTGCGCCGATGATGACGAGTAGCCCGATCCCTTCATCAGCTACCGATTTAGCGTGCATGAGCTCAAGGATCCAGCTCAGCTCTTGCAGTGCTTATCTTTTTCTCATTATTTTTCTATCTTGCTAATTGAAGATTTCACTTCAACAAAAAAGGATGGTGCATTTCAGTAGAACATAAGCTCAGTACTACCTTTACTCTGTTAGCATTGATATGTTTCAGAAATAACATGTATTGAAGTTATATACTTGACTCAAATTATTTTTTGGTTATGCAAAATTTCAAACTTTAGAGCCCCATATTGCATTTCGCACCGGGGCCCCAAGATTTCTAGAGATCTGAATACATGCATACTGTTCCAATATTTTCTTTTCATACTTAACGCAGCTAAAGTTTCCTATCAAAATCCAAGCATCCCATAGTTCTTTGGTAAGCTAACAACTGATATGTAGCTCACTGAAATAGTACCTCAAAAATGTGACAGGTAGCAAAAGGAGACAGGAAAATTAGAATAACAGAGCTTTAGATATAGCTATGATTTTAGGTTAAAGATGATATTCAGGAAAATTCCCGCACTGACAAACAACTAATAAATTCTAGGCTGCAAAGCACATTGCATGTTAACTTTCCAGCTGTGAATTCCGGTCTCATCGTTTCGAGATCAGCATAGGGTAATTGTGCTAATAAAAAGATGTGCATATAAGCTCTAGAATTCACAACGGCCATTAACGCAAAATCCACAAATCAATATCGAACATAATACTGCAGTAAAATTACTTGGGTTGCCAAGCAGATGTACTCACCCTAAAATCGGCTTTCCTCAAAACCTCCTTTGTAGTTGTTTCAAATTGTGGTCTAGGAGGGTTTTTTGCGGCTGCAGGTCTTGTAAGGTCGAGGTCCTACACTCATAAGGATTAAATGAAATCTGGCATTAGAATAGAACCCAAATGAACAAATAGGATAGGTTATTAAATAAAAAATTATTAAAGCGAGTTATAAATTACACAAAGTACTACAAAGAGTAGTTCCACTATCACCTGGTGATGTGATTTTCCATTATTTGGGAAAAAGCAAATCAGAAAGAAGCAATTGCAAAATTCTGCCTAGTATAATACTACAGTTTTACTGTATATATTCCCAAGACTGCACAAGTGCTACTAGCCCACAAACTACTCTCTTACCCGAGTATTATACATCCCACCTCGCTTGAACGGCACATCTGCCCTGAATTCAAAGTCGTCGTCATCCTCCTCGTCCTCGTCATCATCAGCCTGGAAGTTGCGTGCTGCATCGCCTAGCATCCCACTCATTCCATCGTTCAAGGAATCAAAACCGCCCATGGTTCCGGAGCTGCTCCTATTGCCGAACGCACCCATCCCAGAGCCCATGCCGTATCTCCTACCGGCGTTCCCAACCCTGTCAAGCTTCTCGAAGAGCGACCCCTCATTCGGGCCCGTTTTCCCAAACAGCCGTTGTTCAAATTCCTCCATGGTCTCGTCATTCCCTGTGCAGCAACAAATTGAACCGAAGAAGCATATCAACAACAGCCAGGGACTATTCTAGCATCAATTCATCAAACATCACACCTGAAGCCACTGGATATTGATGGGTTTCATCAAATGGAAGCTAGACAACTCATTTGCGTCAGACCTAGATCTACGGCCATTTTATTCGATTTTTGTTACAACCGGATGGGAATGGAGAGAGTAGTAGAAATAAGCGTATCATGCGGAGATGGGGGCGTCGGAGATGCTGCATGGGAGGACTGCTGAGATACGGAAATCAGAGGAGGACGGGAGAAGGAGGCGATGCGGGTGCTCACCTGACTGGAATGAACGCCGGAAGGTGCCCCCGGAAGCCGCAGAGGTCGAAGGTGGCGGGTTGGAGAGGAGGGCGCGGCGAAGCGAGCCGTGCCGTGGGAGAGATCGCCTCAGCGCCGAACTCGCCATCGCGCTCAGTGGTGACTCGTCGGCGCCGCCGCCTACCCCGACACCAGCGGGAGGAGCGGGTGATTAGGGGTTAGGGGTTTCGTTCCTTTTGCGTCCCCAACCTTGAGGATGAACGTCCTTTTGGCGTCCCCAACCTTGAGGATGAACGTATATAGGCGAGATGGGACAACTCTTCTTGGGACCTCTTCTACACACTGCGACTGCTAGAAAGCAGAAACGACTAGTATAATCGGGCTCTCTCAACCGAATTAGCGACCTTCAAATTTGGTAAAAAGTGAAAGAGTTTCTTCAGTGAAAGATTTGAAACTTGTACATGAGTTTGATGTAATACAAACCACTGGATGCTCTTTTATGAAGCACCATTACAAAGGCATGTCTACTCGGTCCATTAGAAACAAGCTAAAGAGGCCTTAACGAATATTTTATGGATTATATTAAATAGTTCAATTTGTGAATTGTGATATGTTAGTCATGGAACTCAAGAATGAACCGCATTTTACAATCACAGAACAAAATATATGCGCAGTCTAGTTACTACTGTCACTGTGAGTGGGTTTAGACGTCTGATAATCATACGGATTTTCGTCCCACGATGCCGGGCCGATAAGTCAGAAACAAACAAGAGCGGGGGGCAAACTGCGAAAACGTAGTTCGCCCCCCTTTCTGCCACGACTCAGAGCAGCTATGGCTGCTGCAGCGACGGCGACGGCGCCGGCAACGATACTCGAGCTGGACCCGTCGCACGATCAATCCGACCGCGTGATCGAGGATATCGTGCGGCTGGAGAAGAGGATCTTCCCGAAGCACGAGTCGCTGGCGCGATCCTTCCACGACGAGCTCAAGCGCCGGAACTCCGGCCTGATCTACTCCACGTCCGGCGACGAGGTCGTCGGGTACGCCATGTACACCTGCAACACCTCCCTCTGCGCCACCATCACCAAGCTCGCCGGTTGGAATCCACTACCACCTCTTTCGTTGAGCTTTCAGCTAAGACCGTGACCCCACTCAAAAGCTGCGACTCTGGTTTTGGTGGTTGCAGTGAAGGAGAGCTGCAGGCGGCAGGGCCACGGCGAGGCGCTGCTGGCGGCCACCGTGGAGCGGTGCCGGATTCGGAAGGTCCAGCGGGTGTCCCTCCACGTCGACCCGGCGAGGACGGCCGCCGTGGCGCTGTACCGGAAGGCCGGGTTCCAAATCGACGCCACCGTCCAGGACTACTACGCGCCGAAGAGGAACGCTTACCGAATGTACATTGATCTGTAGCAAATCAGGAGTCCAAAAATCGTTGCGCTCTGGGTGCTGTTGTGCTAATTTGATTGGTTTCTATCAAGATCTTCAAAAATGGAGATTTTACTCTCATGCGCTGGGAACTTATGATTTTTGTCAATGTGTTTTCTAGCTCGACGCTCTATAGTTTTGAATTCTAAACAACGTGATTCTTCAATTCCTATAGTTTGCCAGCTATACATGTTGCTGAAGTAGGACAAAGCATCAGCCAATTCAGTTTTGAGACGCACTTGTTTCAGTTTCTGCTGCAAGAAAAGCTATAGAGGCCCGGAACCAGTAGCTGGTGGCCACAGTTTCACTGGCACCAACCAACTTCCTAATTATGCAGCAAAAGCTTTCCAGAGCTAACATTTGCAGGTAAAAACATGAGTAACACAAACAGACTGCTCAGAAAGATAACACAAACAGCACCGCCTCCATTTGGGGCAAGCTCAAGTTCTCTATCAACAGACCCATGTCAGATATGTACAGAGTGGCTGGATATGATTAAGCATGGATGCAGGCACTAAAGTTCTCTAAAACATGGCCCCGGGGCTTGCGTTCCGGAGCAGTTCAGGCACTTCCAGAAGCGTGAGTGAAACATGGAATGGAGAACGAGAGGGCATAAGATTAACTGGAACTGGACACTGGCTGAAGGTTTCTGAAAGGTGGCGTCGCAGTCATTTTATGTGGGAGTCATAAATACTGAAGATGACATCTGGAACAATCAGAGGCAGCTTGCTTATGTACATGAACAGCCGTCTAAGGTTCTCTCTCGACACCGTCTCCATGTCGACCACATCTTGGTCTTCGACGTAGATCCACAAGTCACCAGGACAAGTCTTCTGCAGATTGTCACGGCAGAATGGGCAGGACTGCGATCTTGAATTCCTGCGAGAAAGCAATGTTTTTACCATGGTATCAGATCTAATGGTAATGATTATAGCCCAACTCCAGAACAAGGAATTCAGATAATCCATCCAAGCTAAGCTAGAAGAACAGGTGTATTGGCCAAAGAATACAGGCATACCACACAACTATCAACAAATGACTAGCACATATGATTGTGAATAAGGTTGTTCAGGTAAGTTCTAATATGCAGGAGCAATAAATTGCAGACAACCACTATGAGTGGTTGCTAACATACAAAGCTACTATGATTGATAGGACCCATAAACATGCTTAATTGGTGAAAATGTTAGCTGAAATGAACAATAGAGTATCGTGTTTTCATATGCTACAATTAATGAACTGTAAACAGAGTGCCTGATCTACACGATACCTGAATAGGCATGTTCACGGACAGAACAAAAAAGAAAAGTCAAAACTTGATAGACTGCCATACTCTTTTCTTCTTCTGAATAGAATGGAACAGCATAATTATGAAAATTTTTCAGGTGGCTACTACACTTTGCATCCTTACTCAGTTGAAAAAATGCCTGAATATTACAAAACATACTTCTTATGCTTAGTCCATTTTCAGAATGATGCAGACAATGGGGCAGCACATAAATAACTAGAAACTGGTTCACAAAGTACTACATTCTGCTCTGTTTAGCTATTAGACATTTATATCAAAGGCTTCTTAGGAAAGGTGAATCTTTTGCAAGAGGCCACAAGCACAAGTAGTAGTCTCAATCTTGTCTACAAGTATATCAGTTGATGGAAAGAACCAGATATATAGGTTTAAGCTTATCTAGAAAATCACTTTTATCAGGAGTTCATTTTTAGCAGGCTGCTTCCATGATTCTCAAGAGATATATTTGCAGGAACAATATAGACAGTCATCTGATGATCCAACCAAAGTTTGTGATCATAACAGGAGCCAGGTGAGTAAAGGTTGCACAACACTATAAGGCAACTGAGAAAATAACACGGCAACGTAGTCACGCAAAACATATGGGCAGAGACTGAAATTCCACGCATACCAGTCCTGGTAGCATCTGAGGCACATAGCATGGGTGCAGTTGGGCAACACAACTTTGCTGTTCATCTCCAAGCAAATCCCGCACTCTTCTTCCCTCTCGACGTCGATATCAGATAAGCTGTTCCGTTCATCTTCATCTCTCCTCCTGTACTGCTCCATGCACACAGCCTTCTGCTTCTTGTCCTCCATATCAGTGATCCCTCTTTGCAGTTGCATCAACGAAGGAAATATGACAGCTGCTCATGTCAACCATATAACAATTCCAATCAGCAAAGCAGCACATAAGGTGACACACATAGCCAGGTAAACTTACAAGAACATTATGTACTGTACCGTAGAACTCTTTGATGCTGGCTTTCCTCTCATGAGTCGACATGGTTGTCGTGCCATCAACATAAACCTGCACAATGAGCTAAAAGTTCAGTCTTGCGCCTCCGCAATGTGAGCACTAAACCAACACTTGTGCGGCGGAACATAGACACAGACCTTGTATATGAGAATCCTCAGCAGACCAAGCGCCCCGGCGAGGCTGCAGTCCGTCCACTGCACCAGGAAGAGGAATATGTGCGCGGCGGGGCTGTACGACAGCCGCATCTGCAGGCACGCGCCATCGTACTCCCGGGGGAATTCAGAGGCCCTGCTCACCCAAACACAAAAAAACCATCACTTGATGGATCGCATGCACCCGAAGAACAGGCAAACCTCCACTGGAAACTAGTACACTAGAACCATCCCATTCCCTTTTTCCTTTAGGCGAATACTATAATTTAGGACGCTGGAACACATGGGGGGTGAGCAAAGTTCTTTCTTTTTTAGTGACAAGATCCTTTTTATTGACAACACGCTAAACACATGCGATCCCCTTCCGATCTACCGCCCGTGCGCGCGCGGCTAACGCATCGAACCACCCCCGCCATCCCCGCCGCGACGAATCCCACCGGACGCACGGCGAAGTGGCGAACCGGACGCGCGATCGACCAAACGTTACCGTCCCCGGCCGCGCATTGAGCCACCGCCGCGGCAGCGCGGGGCGGCGTTCCAGGCCCCCGACGCAGCCTCCAGCTCCGCTTAACGCCGGGGAACCAGACACGGAGAGGAAGAGGCCGCCTTGCCGTCCGAGTGAACTGGAGCGCAATCGCGAGGGGCCGCCGCGGGCGCGCGCGCGGGATCGGGAAGACGAGGGACGAGGGGGGGGGGGGGGGGGGGGGGGGGGGGGGGGGGGGGGGGGGGGAGGCTTACAGGGTGTTGGCGTGCTGGATGTCAGCTTCGAGCACCTTGAGCGAGTCCCTGTACGCCTTCCGCATCCTCCGCCGCCGCCCTTCTCATCCAAGTGTCCGGCCCCGGCAAATTTCGTCGCCGCGACAGAGGAGATGTCCCAAGACTGGGGCTGCTACGGCGCTGCTGGCGCGGGGACTAGCGATTGCATTCGGGATGGGGATGAGGACGACGAGGGGGTGCGCGCCGGTGTGGTGGGTGGCGTGGGGGAGTGGTGCGGTGGGCTTGGCTCGGCTTCGAGGTGGGGAGGAGGGCGAGGCGAGGCGAGGCGAGGCAGGGGCGGGCGGGGGCAGGGCACGCGAGTGTGCGCGGGCAAGACAGACAGGGGAGAGAGCGGAGCGCGCCGCGTGTGCCCGCCCGCGGCGTCGGGATGCGCGAGATCCCCGTGGCCCTTGGGGACTTGCCGGCCGGCCCGCGCCCGCCCGGCCTGGTTTTCTCTTTCGGCTCTCCCCGGTCGCAACAGCCGGGTAAAAAAGGTCTCCGGTGGAAAGCAGCGGTGCACCCACGCGCGGGGGTCACAGAACTGGTGGGAGAAACGTGACTGGATGCGGTAGACCAAACGGAAGGTTTGGGAGCCAGCGTTTGATGGGACTGGTGTCTTTAGGGAGACATTTGCCATAATTCCTTTAAACAAAAATGTACTTGCCATAAGAATGGAAAGATTTCCTAACAAGACCATCGGACGCTCATGGATGGACTGCTTTGGATCCATGCATGTAGGGTATTCGAAGCAAAACTTGTATATGAACCAACATGCTAGCTCACCAAAGTTTCACAAGCTGAAGCCGTGGAAGACGGACTGCATCGGTATTACCGGTTCCAATCGAAAACTGGTCAAATTTGATCAAAACCGGCCAAAACAAATTAAATTGCATTAAACTTTAAAATTCGTTCGAATTCAAATTCAAAAAAATATAAACTGAAAATCAATCTAGACCGGTTTTCCCTGATACCGCCAAACCCAATGGTTTTGATAGTTTTCCAAACCCTGATGCTCAGACACCAATTGGTGAGGCACGCTAATTTTACATTCTTCTAATAATAATATAAAATACTAGTAGTGGTAAGAAGAAGTTCCGTCTATGGTTATCGAGTCGCTCTCAACCTTTCTTTCACGAGGTACCACCATCCGCAGAACTCCCAAACTCAACCTTTGTTATTGCTAGATGCACTTGTAACTTTAACATAGGAGTATTTTGTGTCGATGCACGGAAGCATTACATTACTCCCTCGGTATCAGAATGGAATAATTAGCATTCTCTAGTTTTTATAAAATAATAATATTCTCGCTTTTCGATGCATGTTTTTTTTCAATATAACTTTATCCCTATATCTTTTTCTCGTTTTATGTGCACCCACATTTTTTCACGTCTTCTTAATCCTGTGCTCATAGCTAATTAAAATGCCAAACAAATTGAAACAGATGGAGTATTATTTTGTACATAAGATGTTTTTAACGAAGCACATGTGTTGTTATATTTACTTACATAAGCTCTCTATTTAAATCAAAAAGACATGTTCTCACCAGGACATTTCAGGCATAGTTTGTTGTCTACTTGTCCGAAACGTCAAAAAAAAAAGAATATAAAGTACTACTGCTCAAGGTTGGATAACTAATGCACCTTTTACTTGTTGAGATGGCTTATTTGAGATGTGGACATATATGGAATGCGACCTTATGTTGCTTACCTTTCTCCAAGCTGATCTCTTGCCAAACTTCATAAACTTTGAACTATGTTGAGAAACAAAATACATAAAACAGCATATCTCAAGGTTAACAATTTCATGTCACTAAGTGGAGAAAGTTTGACTCCTGGTCCTAAGAACTTTTACCAATATGTATAATCAAGATGAACCTTTGTTATTTGTCCGCTATTATTTTACTTGTGACATTCTTAGTTCTAGACATAGTATGTTATAGTGAAAACTTTGTGATAATTAAATATCAAATACATCTCGTGATGTAGAATCTATGAGATGTTTCAATTGCTTGATAAAATATAATTCTCTTTGTGTAGAAATATCAATATAAAATATACTAAATACTATGGTACTTGTATAACACATATACGATGGTTTATCCATTATAGATGCCGAATTGGTAGAATTCTTGGATGAGCTTAGCAGTTTCCTCTTTTTGGGACCCAGCAAGTTGATGGGCTTGGAAGAATTTATGGGACGGCAGTGGATCTTTCCTGTAATCGAATAGTTTAGCCCTGATAATTGCACATAAGTCGAGATTAGTGCAAGTAAAGAACAGTGGTAGGAATAGTATGATGCGACAGGGCAGACAACCTCAGGATATTTCCAGACCGTCAGCTGCGGCTGTTTTTTAAACATATGCCTTATCCTGTACTGCATGCGGTCCCAGTTCTGAGCTTTTGTTTGAATCTGGCCTCATTCGTCCATCAATACGGGAAGGTTCATCCTCTCATTTTTCACTCAGTTTCTTCCAATCATGCAATTTTTTCACAGCCTTTAACTTTTACGTCCCAGCTTCAGTCTTTCTCGCCGAGAAATGAATTCCTTTTATTTAAAAATATTAATTTTATCAATCATTGGAAAGCTCTTTTAGTCACATTTTTTCACTGCACGTTTCTTCAAATGAGTCAATTTTTTAAGTTTCAGCGTTCAGTCGTAGTATCGCCATACGGCTCTCAAACCAGTTGGAAAATAGTATTCGCACATGGATCTCGTTGAAGTGTTGCAATCTAAGAAGTATTATTTCCACAAAAGTTCCAAGGATTTGACTCTTTTGTGACCTTTGGATTCCAAGGATTTGACCTTTTTGGTTTACTTTGATTACTGTTTCAATTTGACCGTTTCCCAGGCTGTATTATAATGTTAAAAAAAAAACTCTGTCCTCTGGACATGAAAGCAAGTCGGCAACAGTCAACAAAGCCTATATCTGCCAAACTCCAATTCAACCAGGAGGCCCATGTATCCATATGTCCTTTTGAGTTTCAAGGCCCATGTTGCCGTTTAAAATTCCACTTCGATGCTTCATGTTTCATCGAAGGATTGTTTGCTTGTTGCTGTTTGCCCGAGTCGCATGAATCATGCAGTTCTCTAAATTCATGTGAAAAAAACAGCTCTTCAAATTGTCTGTACGCTGTTCGATGAATATTTTAACAGTAGATAAACCTAAACTGATTATAGGAACCATGCACAAGTATTTTACTCCCCGTCTTTTTTCACGGAAACGAGTACCAAATATCTGCTGTGCAACCATCCGTGGCTGTAAAATCCTCTATTTTTTCTGTAATAATTTTTTACTATTTTCAACACTGTACACATCGCTCTTTTAAAAAGAAGATGCTTTCATGCTTGTACTGATGGTGGCATTGAAAGTTGTTGCTTCGATTCGAACACGCATCTCTTCGTTTTTGTCACTTCAGCTCGAGCATCTCATCGTCGCTCAAAAAAAAAAAAAAACAAAAGAAAAGAAAAGCTCGAGCATCTCATCATGCATGCTTGCCGACCTACATGGCAGCCAAGAATTTATCTTTTCTATTTCAGGTGCAACAAGGTAGTACGTTCAATGATTTTAGAATAATAATAACATTTATCAAGCTATAGCGACTCGATAGGAAATAACATCCAAATGACACGATCGAATTTTCGAATGAACTCAAAATATTCTACCGCCAGCAATTCAAATGCTACAGTGCCTGGTTCACAACATTCCGTGAGGAGCAGGGGAATCTACCCAACTTTCTCATGAGCATTCGCCTGGAGACCCGGACATGCAGAATTCTTACATCAAATGTAGCATCAAGATGTCATTCTTTTTTTACTTTTTCTCTTTACCACAGTAACCTCATCATGCAATGTGATTTTTCCCACTTTTAACTCTCCCTCTCATTTCATCCCTTCTCCTTTCCTCCATTTTGAATAAAGGAATCGTTGGATATAATACAAGACAAACTAATAAAACGACAAGAGGCAGAGAGAATGAGAGATATTGCTGCACGGTAAAACATGCGATTAAATTTCATCACGCATTAGGTGTTTCACCGTACGAGAACTGTTGCACTATAAAATCGGAGCCTTATATCCCTCATTTGAATTCCTGTGCCCCTTTCGGAGACAGGAGAAAATCTAGCCAATAGCGAGAGTTCAGTACACACCAGTTGGGAGCATGATGAAGAAGGGGAAGTGGTCCAAGGAAGAGGATTACTTGATCAGAAACCACATCGAGAAGCATGGCATTGGCCGTAGTTGGCAGGCATTGTCTAACTCTTTAGGTTAGTTTTTAGCATCGCCCCTCACATGCATAATCATCATTAGTCTCAAGCTTTTAGAGGTTGGGAATAAATTGATCTATTGACGTTTCTTTATCTATATATATTATTAAAAGAAGGCGAAGTCTGAAATGAAATATCAGTTTGTTCCTCCAAGCTTCAAACTGAGTCTTTTTTTTCTACACTGGTTTCTCTTCCTTTTAGACTTAATGAGTGTCACAAGATATGCAACATCGATCATCCTAATGCAATTTATTTAAATTGATTTACTTCATTATTTTATACCATGTCCAACTTTTAGCGCTATCGTTAGTTTATCTTAGCCATTCTAGCATTTTCACTGCTTCTTTAGGCAACCAAACAAGCCTGTAGAAAGTCTCCTCCGGTCAAATATGCAAAGCAGTCTCTTTCAAGAATTATGACCCCAAGAATCCACGATGATCTTTGTCCTTTCTCGCTACTGTTACTCATTGATCATGGCAGCAAACTATCACTCATCACTATGACTGAATTTCGTGGCACGATCACTTCAAGTAGTTTCTTGATGAATCTCAGGGCTGCAGCGGTGCGGCCGGAGCTGCCGTTCCCGGTGGCTGAACTACCTCCGCCCGGGGCTGAAACACGGCAACTTCACGCCGGAAGAGGACAAGATCATCTGCGAGATGTACAGCAAGAGGGGAAGCTGGTAAGCACTCTCACATGAATCCACTGTTCGTGCCTGCTGCAGCTGAAAGCTAGAATGCTCTGTTTCATAGTGCTGAAAGCTAGGATTACTGTTTTATTGAATGTTTGATGATATTTCAGTTAGATTAATAGTGCTGAAAGCGACATGTTTCCGATGACATTTCAGTTAGATTAAATGCAACGACATAACACAGTTCGCTTGTTGCAACACTAACATGCTGCAAAACTTCTTGGCTTCGCTTGTTCATCGAACAGCTGGTCCGTCATCGCTGCCCAGCTGCCAGGGAGAACGGACCTCGCCGTCAAGAACTACTGGAACAGCACGCTCAAGAAGAGGTTCCCGGCGGCGAGAACCGCCGCCGCCCGCCGCAGGCCCCGCCCAAGTCCGACAGCCAGCACGTCGTCCGACGCCGGGACGCCGGCGCGGGACCTGCAGCTGGTCGTCTACAGCGATGAGAGCTCCACCGCTGGGTCCAGCTGCGCCAAGCCGGTCTTGGCCAGCTCGCCGACCTCGGTGAAGACGCCGCTGGTTCCATTCGCCGCCGGCCATGAACCCATCGAGGCGGTCCCCGTCACGGTGAGCGCGCCGGCGAGGACCGAGCAGAAGCCGGCCGTCAGGAGCCTGCCCCTGACGTCGCCGAAGCCTGCAACGCCAGCACCACCGGCAGGTCGCGATCAGACCAGCGAGATGGCCATGGAGATCATCTGCAGGCCCATGTCTCCCCTCCCTCTGGGCTTCATGGACCCGGAGCTGGCTTGCATTTGCGGCTTCGACGACATTCATAGCTTCTTGCCATGGTTCGATCGTCACTGATCTGTCGTAGATGCATGACTGGTTCAAAGATTAGAGCTAACAATGGTTGTTCAGAATTAGCTGCAGGATGTGCCCTGTTTCTGTTTTCTGGTGTGTTTACGGTGGAGTTAACAGTGTCAGTTGTTTAGGTTGTGTGGTCAGTTAACACTGTCGTTTCGTTTAGAGTCTGGTAGCGAGCATGACAAAGGATGTCTCTTTTCTACCTGAAACTTAGAAAACATTCCGTTCGTCTGATCAGGTCACTTTTCCTTTGTTTCTGAACATTGCACATGCTTCTTCTATCTTCATCTTTTACTGACAAAGCATTTGACTGATTCGAGAGAGTAGTTCTTTTGTCAGTGGCTCAATGCCTTTATTCTCGTTCTGTTTAACTTGTTCTGTGCTGAATCCAGCATTCCACCATATTATGCGTCATTGCAAAGTGAAATTTATCCATGGTACTTTACAATATAAACCGAATTTCCAACTTTCAATCCAACAAGCAGATTGCACATCCAACATAATTCATCATACAAAGTTAACAAACAAGGAAACAATATGCGGTGGCAAAGTAACCAGAAACTCCACGAACTCGTCAAGCAACCGGGTCAAACGTGAAAAACTCCAGCCTTGCCAACCAAAGGCCTTCATCTCCAGCAGACTCGAGCACTGGAAATTCTAACTTCCTTCTTCTTGCAGTCTGGGATAACGATCTTCGGAGCGTCAACGTGCATCCTCAGGGAATTGAACTCGAGAGCGAAGATGGGCCTTGACAACAAGACCGAAATGCTCTGCTTCTGCGCATCCGAAACTGCCGATACTGCGCTGCTGTTCTTGCCATCAGAACATTCATGTGGCTCTGGTGTTCTTGGACTCCAAATCCTAGCAGGCTTTACAGGACGCACCCTGTGTAAGGAGTACTTGATTAGAAAGGAAATTACATGTAAAAAATAAACTTAGAAAGGAAATTATATGTAAAAATAAAAACGTATGTCATCAGTATACATTTCACGATGGTCAGAGAGTGTCATGTGTCATGCCATCACCTGCATTCTAGTTGGCAGGAGTACTTGAGAAGATCAGGATGGTCCTCTGTCTGTCCACTGAAATTTTGCGAGCAAGCGAGTCACGTTCATGTTTCCCGCTACCAAAAGGAAATCAGTTTGACTATAATTTTAAATTTTCTCAGAAGCAAACTGCACATGTCTACTTGAAATGTTTAATTACTATACGTTTGTACATATGTAGGGACTTAGCAGTTTCCTTTTGAGATATCATGAAAAATCATGGAGGCCATCCGTTTTGTTTCACCTAACCTGAAGCTTGGAAGTGACATTCTGATTGCCGGGCCCATCCACTTGTGGTGCCTATGTGATCCTGGTGCCACTTTTGCATGATTAGAAAGTGATATAAAACATTGAATCAATAGAGTGAAGCATTAGAAGTGCCATTGTTGAGAGAGAAGGATAAGGTTAGGAAGATGTCATTCTGAAGATATTTCATAACCGGCCCACAAGCATTTGACCTTCATTGCTCCTCAGTGATGAGGTAAGTTAAAGGTCATTTGAGGAACTTTACTAGCGATCAGGACGATCAAAATAGCTGTTCTTTAGCAGATTCAGATAAAATATGGTTTCTGATGAGCCTCGATGCCTTTACTAGTTGCTGATGCTGGGGTTAAAATAAAAAAAATGATTCCCATGTTCGTGGCGCAACTGTTCAGACATGCAAGATCTTTGAGCCTGTCAATTACTTTCTGTAAAGCGGATCATGTGACATGGATGCATTAAGCAGATAAGACAAATGAAATTACCGGTAAGTGGCAGACTGATGTTGCACAGATGCATCGCGGATGAACCCTTGGTCTCTGAAATCTCAATCTCACGGCGGCCATTCGCTTGATTGCTGATGGTCGAGCCTATGCCAAGTATGCTGAGGAAGTTGTTCGGTTTCACCAACGGTATATTTGTGAGCGCTTCAGTCTTCCTCATGTGATAGATGTGTGACAAATTTCAGTTTCAGAAATTTGTCAAGCTAAAACATACTATACAGCACTCTGAATACCCTGCCAATGTGCAGATATTTTCTCAAGTAGTACCTTTGAGAATGTGGCAACGTGGCTTGGCAACCCTACTTCCTGCACGAACGAAAATGCCTTGGATTAGGAAAACATTACCAGCAGGGATCGACACGGATTTGCCAGCACATCAGGGAGGAATTCGGGCGGCACCTTGCGGCCGTGCCGGCAGGCCTCGACGCTGTTCACCAGCACTCTTGCAGCCCACCTGTGAAAATGTTCAGACTTCAGACAGAAACAGTGAACAATCTCGGAACCCTTTTCCTCTGTGCCAAAAACAAAGAGGAAGATTAGGATGCCTGTCAAGCAGCAACCAAGCCATCATACGCATCCTAGGCGATCGGCTACTAAGCACTGCTAGATTTCAAGAGAAAAAAAAAATTCCTCCCCAAAAATGAAATGTTTCAGCAAACCAAGCAAACACTGTCAGGGCAGACAGTCGCAGCATTTCATCTGGCCCTGTTTGCCACATGCATATATTCCTCTCCCCCGCATCCCATCCAGCAGAAATGCGAGCTCTTTGAGAGCAGAAAAGAGCAGAGCAGCTGATGGATGAGTAGTGGGGGGAGCGCGGCGGCAACTTTGTCGGCCGGCCACGCGGAGGAGGAGCAAGTGCAGCGCACCTGGCCGATTCCTCCCGAAATAATTGAAGGCCGCAACTACGGGCAAGTACGGGGCAAGTGGGCGTAGTTTATGGCCGCGCGCAGGGAGCCTGGCGCGCACGAGCTGCCGGGGTTTTCTAATCCAACTTAGCCGCTTCTACTACTAGTACGTTGCGGAAGAGAAGGCAAGGCAAGGCAAGCGGCGGTAGTGGATCAGAAGCTTGGAAGCGATTAAACAATTAATGGCAGGCGAGCAGCGGTGGTAAAGTACAGTAGATGCGGTGAAGAAGCAGAGTGAAGTGAAGCGACTCACGCGCAGGACGTCGGCGGGTTCCACACAATGCCGGCGATCACCACGAGCTGCAGCCAGGATGGAAAGGAGAGATCGAGTGAGTGGAAAAAAGAAGAAGCTGAATCGTTGCTGCAAGGATCAGGAGCAATGGCAGGAGGACGTACGTACCTCGTCGAACTCGCCGGCCGGGCTGTCGTGGTAGCGCGCGAGGAACATGCCGCCGAGCGTGTACCCGAAGGCCTCGACGAGGCGCAGCTCCGGCGGCACGAACGCGCGCGCCGTCGACGCCTTCACCAAATGCAGCTGGTACAGCGCGCTTGAGTTCGCGCGCGGCGCCGGAAACACACAACAACAACAACAGCAGAAGCATCATCGTCAGCCACGCCACACCACACCCACTCGTCGTCGCGGCACCGTGCGTGCGAGCGCGCGCGCGATGACCCACCGATGATCAACAGAAGGAAAGAGCGAAAGAAGAAAGCGGCCGGCGGCCGGGGCCTTGCCTGCCCTTGAACACCCACGGCGGGCCGCGCTGGTATCCCCGCTCCGGCTCCGCCTCCGCCGCCATGGATGGATGGATGGATGGATGGAATGCGAGAGGAGCAGGGGACGACGGCCCGGGTTTATAGACGATGCAGAGGAGGACGGAAGTGGGGCAGGGCAAGGCAAGGGGCGATGAATGGTGATGCACCGACTGATGCTGGGAAGCAGCAGGGCAGGGCGCGCGGCTTAAACAAATGATGAGATTGCTGTTATCACCATCATCAAATCAGCGAGCGATGGTTGGGGCGTGTGGGAGCACACAAGCAGAGGAAAGCCTTATCCTATCAGCGCTGAGAGGATGGGGCTGGGATTCGCGGGTGACGTCACCGCCGCGGGGAAGGGGGAATGGGACGGAGATCCGCGCGGGGCCCACGCGCCGCCGTCCGGACGGCCCTCCGAGTCCGTGCCGGATACCACTGATACCAGCAGGGTCTCCGTGCCGCGGCCGCTGCTGCTGTTTCTGCATGCGGCTCTTGGATTGGATGGACTTGTCGACAAGTGGAGTAGGAGTAGGAGGAGGGGGTGATGACGATAAGTTAGTTGATGGCGATGGTCGTGGAGCCAAGAGTGTGACCAGGTGATCCGAACAGGGGCGTTATTAGGCTTGGCTAGCGACGGGAGTGATGCATGTGCTTCGGTGTGATCCGGCATCAAGTGGCGGAAACCGTCCCCGGTTTACGGCGTCGCGTGATCTGCGACAATGTTCATATGACCTGAATTTTCCAGAGAGTGTCAATGGAACATGATTTGCATATGAGCTGAATTTTTTCTGATCCAGTTCGTTATGCACTCGTGCATATTCACTGTGAATATAGCAGATAAAATAAAAAAGTAGCTTACAAGCCTAAAGTCCATTCACACTCTAAAGCATTATTACCTCCAGAGGTCAGCAAGGAAGCAGAACTGCTGGAGATAATCCACCTAGCCATAGCCATAATGTGAAACAGTAACTGAAAGTCTGAAAGTGACACGACCAACAGAACAGCCGTCCTTCCTCAAGACATGCTTGCAAATAAAAAGATCCCTGAATCTGTTTACGCAACAGCTATATGAACAGTGGTAGAAAATTAGGATTCCTAACTGCCAATATGAATCCCACAACGTCAAGAATACAGCAACGGAGCATTTGTCCTAATTCAAATAGAAAAGGATATCAACTGATAAACAAATACAACCATGTAACTTCAGATGTGCATGTTAAGCAGAAAATGTACCACATGCAACAAAGTCTGAAAACTACAATGTTATTCAATTATAATAACACACTACATGGAAACCTACCAAGCCATGAATCAGAGATAGTTCATTTACGATATAGTTGAAGACCATTTAGTTCAGAGCTGCAGATGTATTTGAATCAGATGCTAAATTCAATTTTCAGTTAGAATCGTACTGTAAACCAGTGTGGGTGCATTACTGATACGTCTCGACAGATGACTTGAATTTGTAGTTCAATGCATTTCACAACAAGCTGTAAGATAATAAAAGCTAATATGAAATTATAAAACAACATAACCAAAGAAATAATGCACCAGGAAGCACATACAAAATATGGCACAGAAAGCTCTGGTGACAGACATGTTCATGCTTCACCTAAAAAGATGGTATCAAAAATATGGCACTGAAAGCACAAGTGACAGACATGTTCATGCTTCACCTAAGAAGATGGTAAAGAAACAGTGACCCTTCACCTAAAAAAATGACAAAGAAACTGCAACACTACTATGGAAGCAGGAAAACACCAATGCATATCTGGCCACAAAGGCAGAAAGGGTCATTTGATGGATTTCTTAGGAAAATATATTTACCAGGGAGAGAATTCATCTGTTGTTAATTGTAAATTCTTTAAGAAAATAAAAATTAACAAGAAAGCAAGGGAAGGTTCAAGCTCCTTCCTGGCTTAAACCGCCTTTGAACAGTTTTTTTTTTTTTTTTGCGAGTGACCTTTGAACAGTTGTTATTTCCATTCGCGGTCTTCTGTGGCTCAATGCCGCTACAAGTTTCCACCTTCAAGCTCCCTTGTGAGCCTATGAATCCACAGAACAAAACAACCTAGAGCTACTACAAAACCTAACACAACTAAGGCCAAGTTTGTTTCCCCTCAAACTTATAAAATTGTTAGCTTATCTGCCAAGGGCAATATGGCCAACTTAATTCAGCTCATTTTGGCATCTAGGGTGGTATTTTACCATATTGCCCTTGGACCATAAGCTAACTTATATAAGTTGGGAGGAAACAAACAGGCCCTAAACTAGCCCTGCCTTATGACATAATGCCACCGATACAACCTACTACCCTCAATCAGGACTACTATTGCCAGAGAAGTATTGCTGCCATGATTGCTAGAAATGATCATGCCACTGCAGCACAAACTTTGAGGCATGTCGAGGGACTGGAAATTTGACCCCTTTTTGAGGAATGTACAGTAAGGGGAAGACCCAACTGTGTTAGATATTATATTAATATATAACAAAGAAGAAAAACTATACAAGGTTGGTACAGGGCAAACACAAAATCTATTAAGGGGAGACAACTGAACAAAAAGCAGTAAGTTATGGACAAGCAGTTAAAATAAAGAATCTAAACAGTCATAAAAAGGCACGTCGAGGGGCTGGAATTTTAACCTAATTTTGGGATAAATAAGCAGCTCTCCTGGTGTTTCTTAAAAAAAAAGGGGACAAAACTCTAAACAGTGAAAAGAATAAAATGTGAAATTAAAGAACACCCACTCTCATTCACCATTTGGTTTTACAAAGAACTGATATTTTTTAGGAAGAAACTTCACTTCTTTCTGATATTTTTTGTTGGAAACAATAGACACAATTGACTTAGCTGTGGAAGCTTCAACAGAGAAGTTCTTCTCCTCAATTTTTGTGAGGTATGACCCAGCTCTGATCACATCCCCTTTCTCAAGTAGTGCTCTAACAATAGTATTCAGCATGCGGGAGTCGGCAGCGCAACCATTCTTCTCCATAGACAGAAACAGATCATCAGACTCTTCTATCAACCCTTCTTTTATATTACTCTCTATCAGTAAGCTGTATGTTACTACATCAGGAACTAAACCACTGGACCATATACAAGAAAACAGAGCTTTTGATTCGTCTTTCCGGCCAACTTTCAGCAAGTGGTAAATCAAGATAGTGAAAGTCCTAACCTCAAGCTGAAATTTATTTGAACGCAGGCTCTCAAACATCTTCAGCGCTTCATCAAGACAACCATTAGCACAAAGACCTCCAAGAACTATGTTGTAAGTGCACAAATCCAACTGTTTTCCAGAGTCAACCATTGTCATGTAGAGCTCCTTTGCAGCAGCAGTCCGTCCAGCCTGAAATAAACCTTGCAGCATAATGTTACATGTAATAGCGCTAAGTTTAAAATTATTGCCCAATATTTCTCTGAAAAGAGCTAGTCCATCATCTATCCTTCCGTTCTTACAGTAGCCACCGAGCAAAGTACCATAGGTAACATCATCAGGTCGCAAGCCAACATTTACCATACCCACAAGTAACTCCATTGCTTTATTCATATCCCCATGCAAACAATATCCATCTATCATTGCATTATATGAAATAACACTAGGCGTCACACCTATACGAAACATCAAATCAAAGGTATGTTGGGCTTCCATAACCCTTCCTTCTTGGCACAGGTTACTGATTAGGCTGTTGAAGGAGACAACATCAGGTTGAATGCCTTTATCGATCATTTCAAAAACTAATTCCTCGGCCTTGTCCCATTTTCTGATGGAACAAAAACCATGAATTAAGGTATTAAATACAATGATACCAGGAGTCAATCCTTCATTGATCATCTGAATGAAGTGGGACATAGCATCATCCACTCTGCCGGTCTTGCAAAGCCCATCTATTACTATGCCGTAGCTGATTACATCTGGCTTCAATCCTTGCAACCGCATTTTGATAAATATAAGCATTGCCTCATCAACCATTTGACGTTTGGCATATGCACACATTAGTATGTTGAAGACATGTTTATCGGGTGCAATGCTATCAGCAGCCATCAAATCTAGGATATCATGCACATCAACAAGAGCTCCTTTTGTAGCATATCCATTAAGAAGAATTTTGTAGGTGGTAACATCAGGCTTTCGACCCTTCTGGACCATAGTATCAAAAATCTTCCGTGCATCCGTGAGTCTTCCAGTCTTGCAATGATGGTCTATCAGCAAATTATAAGTTACAACACTTGGTTCTAGACCATTACTGAACATTTCTTTGAGTATTCTAATTGCCTCTTTCAACTGCCCCGAGGAGCAATATCCATGAATCATAATGGTGTATGTGCGGCAGTTTGGCTCGACACCTTTATCCAACATCTGCTTTAGGACATACTCAGCAATGTCTATTGCTTTAGCCTTGCATAGGCCATCAATCACTGAGTTATAAGTCACAACATTTGGCGAAATCCCTCGATCCAACATTTCCTGGAAAAGGCTACAAGCTTTCTCTACCTCACCCTCTTTAAGGAAGCCATCGATGACAGTGCTATATGACACCACATCAGGTGGGCAGCTGACTGCCTCTTCCACCATCATGTGGAGCAGCTCGAGAGCCTCTTGACTCTTCTTCTCGTTGCAGAGCCCCCTGAGAAGAATGCTATAAGAGACAACATCTGGTGCGCAGCCAAGCTCCGGCATTCGCCGTAGCACGATATTCATTGCGTCGCTGGTCTTCTTCGTCGCACAGAGGGCCTTGAGCAGGGGCACGAAGGTGATGGAATTCACCCTCCATCCCCTCGTAACAATCTGGCCGAAGGTGGCGAAGCCGAGGTCCAGGCGGCCAACGCGGCAGCAGCAGTCGATGATGATGCTATAGGTGTATATGTCGGGAGCCACATTGACACCAGCTCGAGCCATACGGCCGAAGAGGGAGACGGCGAGCGCAGGTCCGTCGCGCACTGAGGAGGATGCCGGGGCGCGAGCAACGACAGTGAGGAGCTGGTTGATGGCGTACACCGAGGCGGGCCTGGCTTGCGGCAGCAATTCGTCGAACAGGTGGAGCGCGTCCTCGGGGCCAAGGCTCCCCGAGCGGTAGCCCTCTCGGATGATGCGCTCCAGCTCAGAGCATGAGCGCCGGTCTGTGCGTGCTCGGCGCGACACGTCCCTCACGGTCGCCGCGGCGGAGACCCCACGGGGCGCGGCCATCTGTTGGGAGCAAAGGAGCTACACAGCCTGCGTATGAGCGCGGCAACTGGATCGGTAGGGCATGCAGCTCGGGCTGGGGAGGCTGATGAGAGGATGGTGGGCGGTGGCGGTGTGGTGTGTGTCGGAGTGCGGGGGCTCCGGCGGCGCCGTGGAGGCCGTGCTTCTGGAGATCACGCGACCCGCGCGTAGAAGTAACAGAACAGAATCGTCGCCTTTCATTAGCAACGGCTATGACGGGAAAACACTAGTACAACAGAAAGTAAATAATAATAGCCCGTCAACAAAATTTACATTTCTCTTCCATGAGGCCTTGTTTGGACGCCAGCGTTTGAACAGGATTGTAGAATCTGCATCGTTCCTATGGAATTTATCGAGTGAGAGGAACATAGGAACTAATAAGAATTCAAGATTTGGTAACAAAACTCTATGATTTTCATTGGAACTCAAAAGTTCTTATGGCTCTTGTGCATATATTTCTTATGCAGATATAATCCCATCTACTCTCTCCGTTCTTTTTTATATCAATTTGAGCTAACGGGCGTCATATATATATAAAAAAAAGAATGGACGGAGTATTAAAGTCTGTTTATATCCTCTTAGTCGAAAATGCTAAGATCTTCTCCATGGCTAAAAGGGACATCTAGCATGTCAATTGGCAAGTAATAGAAGCAGGTAGACGGGACAATGTTGTTTCAACGTCTATGACACAATTCACAATGCAAGCCAACAATCATGTCTAAATGCGGTGCCATTTTACACAGATCAATTATTACTCGAAAAAAAATTTTACACAGATCAATCATGCAGAATAAACCTCCTAAGAAACCGTGAACTAAAAAGCTTAAACGATATGTTAAGAAAAATCATGATTTTACTTGCTAGCAATTTATATCATCTACCAGACGGGTGTTGATATCACACACAGCAAGTGAAAGCTGGTCAACAGAATTTTCAACAGATTAATCAAGTTGACTCAACATAGCACGTCAGGGAAAATCATGACGATCAAGGAAAAAAGAGAAACTCCTGCAAACACGTCTTGGATGTGCACATCAAAGCACGGGTGCCTGTAAGAAGCACTTGGATGAATCGGCAAATCATTTAGCAAAAACTCATCCGGGGATGTGAAAACAATAAATGAGGGATCCCAACCACTCACGGTCTTCATCTGTCATATGCAAGTATTATTGTTTCCAGAGGTCAGCAAGGAAGCAGAACTGTTAGAGATAATCCACCTAGCCGTGATGTGAAACAGTAATTGAAAGTGACTCGATCAACAGAACCCCGCCCTTCCTCAAGACAAGCTTGCAATTAAAAAGGTCCATGGATCTGATTAAGCAATAGCTATATGAACTGTGGTAGAATTAGGATTCCTATCTGCCAATATGAATGCCACAACGTCAAGAATTCATCAATGCAGCATTTGTCCAAATTCGAATAAAAAAGGATATCAACTGGATAAACAAATTAATACGGCCGTGTAACTTCAGAATTGCATGTTAAGCAAAAAGTGTACTACATGCAACGAAGTCTGGAAACGACTATGTTATTCAATTAGAATAACACACTACATTGAAACGTACCGAGCCATGAATCAGTGATGGTTCATTTATGATATAGCCTCCCAGTGAGTAGTTCAGAGCTGCAGATCTATTTGAATCAGATGCCAAGTTCAATTTTCAGTAAGAATCTAGCCTCTAGGTAGACATGAATTTGTAGTTCATCATCGAGTATGCTAATGCATATCTAACTGTTCAGTAAGACAATAAAAGCTTATATGCAATTATGAAACAACATAACCGCAAGAAATAAGGCACAAGGAATCACACAGAAAAGATGGCAGAGAAGGCTCTAGTGACAGCCATATTCATGCTTCACCTAAAAAGATGGCACAGAAACTGTGACCCTTCACCTAAAAATATGGCAAAGAACCTGTGACGCTACTATGGAAGCTGGAAAATACCAATGCATATCTTACCAGAAAGGCACAAAGGGTCAAGAAAAATATATTTACCAGGGAGCGAATTCACATGTTGCTAATTGTAAATTCATAAAGAAAATAAAAATAAGCAAGAACGCAAGGGAAGCTTCAAGGTAGAAAATAGAAAGGACTTCTCATTATTTTTTGACACAAGCTCCTTCCTGGCTTATGCCTCCTTTCAACAGTTGTTATCTCCATTCGCAGTCTTCTGTGGCTCAATGCCGCTACAAGCCGCCACCTTCTCCCTCACTTGTGAGCCTATGGATCCACAGACCAAAACAACCGAGAGCGGCTACAAAACTCAACCCAACAAAGGCCATTTCCCCTCAACTTATATTATTAGCTTATCTGTCATGGGCAACTTATTTCACCTTATTTTAGCATCTAGGGTGGTATTTTACCATATTGTCCCTCGACCATAAAATGAATTAACTTATATAAGTTGGAAGGGAAACAAACATGCCCTAAAGACCTAAACTAGTCCGGCTTTATGACATAATGCCACTGATACAGCATACTACCCTCAACTCAGGACAACTGTTGCCAGATAAAAATAGCTGACACGATTGCTACATATGATGATGCCGGTGCAGCAACAACTTTGAGGCATGTCGAGGGGCAATTTGACCCATATTTGGGGCAAACAATCAGCTCTCCTGATGTTTATGTAAAAACCGGAACAAGACACTAAACAGAGAAAAAAAGAGAGTAAAATGTGATTATGATAATAAAGAACATCTACTCTCACTCACCCCTTGGTTCCACAAAGAATTGGTATTTTCTAGGAAGAAACTTAAGTTCTTTCTTATATTTTTTGTCAGAAACAATAGACACAATTGACTCAGCAGTGGAAGCTTCAACAGAGAAGTTCTTCTCCTCAATTTTTGTGAGGTATGACCCAGCTCTGATCACCTCCCCTTTCTCAAGTAGGGCTCTAACAATAGTATTCAGCATGCGTGAGTTGGCAGCGCAACCATTCTTCTCCATAGACAGAAACAGATCGTCAGACTCTTCTATCAACCCTTCTTTTATATTACTTTCTATCATCAAGCTGTATGTTACTACATCAGGAACTAAACCACTGGACCATATACAAGAAAACAAAGCTTTTGCTTTGTCTTTCTGGCCAACTTTCAGCAAGTCGCAAATCAAGATATTGAAAGTCCTAACCTCAATCTGAAATTTATTTGAACGCAGGCTCTCAAACATCTTCAGCGCTTCATCAAGACAACCATTAGCACAAAGACCTAAAAGAACTATGTTGAAAGTGTCAACTTCCAGCTGTATTCCACTGTTAACCATTCTTGTGTAGAGCTCCTTTGCAGCAGCAGTCCGTCCAGCCTGAAATAAACCTTGCAGCATAATGTTACATGTAATAGCGCTAGGTTTAAAATTCTTGCCCAATATTTCTCTGAAAAGAGCTAGTCCATCATCTATCCTTCCGTTCTTACAGTAGCCACCGAGCAAAGTACCATAGGTAACACCATCAGGTCGCAAGCCAATATCAACCATACCCATAAGTAGCTCCTTTGCTTCTGTCATCATTCCGTGTAAACAATATCCATCTATCATTGCAGTATATGAAATAACATTAGGTGTCACACCTATACGAACCATCAGCTCGAACATATGTTGGGCTTCCATAACCCTTCCTTCTTGGCACAGGTTACTGATCAACGCGCTGAAGAAGACAATATTAGGTTGAATGCCTTTATTGATCATTTCAAAAACTAATTCCTCAGCCTTGTCCCATTTTCCAATTGAAGAAAAGCCATGAATTAGGGAGGTAAATACTACAATATTAGGAGTCAATCCTTCATTGATCATCTGAATGAAGTGGGACATAGCATCATCCACTCTGCCGGTCTTGCAAAGCCCATCTATTACTGTGCCGTAGGTGATTACATCTGGCTTCAATCCTTGCAACCGCATTTTCATAAATATAAGCATTGCCTCATCAACCATTTGACGTTTGGCATATGCACACATTAGTATGTTGAAGACATGTTTATCGGGTGTAATGCTATCAGCTTCCATCAAATCTAGGATATCATGCACATCAACAAGAGTTCCTTTTGTAGCATACCCATTAAGAAGAATTCCGTAGGTGGTAATATCAGGCTTTCGACCCTTCTGGACCATAGTATCAAAAATCTTCCTGGCTTCCGTGAGTCTTCCAGTCTTGCAATGATAGTCTATCAGCAAATTATAAGTTACAACACTTGGTTCTAGACCATTACCGAACATTTCTTTGAGTATTCTAATTGCCTCTTTCAACTGCCCTGAGGAGCAATATCCATGAATCATAATGTTGTATGTGTGGCAGTCTGGCTTAACCTCTTTATCCAACATCTGCTTTAGGACATACTCAGCCATGTCTATTGCTTTAGCCTTGCATAGGCCATCAATCACTGAGTTATATGTCACAACATCTGGCAAAATCCCTCGATCCAACATTTCCTGGAAAAGGCTACAAGCTTTCTCTACCTCACCCTCTTTAAGGAAGCCATCGATGACAGTGCTATATGACACCACATCAGGTGGGCAGCTGAATGCCTCTTCCACCATCATGTGGAGCAGCTCGAGAGCCTCTTGACTCTTCTTCTCGTTGCAGAGCCCCTTGAGAAGAATGCTATAAGAGACAACATCTGGTGTGCAGCCGAGCTCCCTCATTCGCCGGAGCACAATATCCATTGCGTCGCTCGTCTTCTTCTCGGCACAGAGGGTCCTGAGCAGGTGCGTGAAAATGATGGCATTTACCCTCCACCCCGCCTTAAGGATCTGGCCAAAGGCAGAGAGGCCGAGGTCCAGGCGGTCCAGACGGCAGTAGCAGTCGATGACGATGCTATAGGTGCATATGGTGGGAGCCACATTGACACCGGCTCGAGCCATATGGCCGAAGAGGGAGACGGCGCGCGCAGGTCCGTCTCGCACGGAGGAGGATGCCGGGGCGCGAGCAACGACAGTGAGGAGCTGGGTGATGGCGTACACCGAGGTGGGCCTGGCTTGCGGGAGCAATTCGTCGAACAGGTGGAGCGCCTCCTCGGGGCCAAGGCTCCCCGAGCGGAAGCGCTCTCCGATGATCCGCTCCAGCTCTGAGCATGAGCACCGGCCGGCGCGCACTAGGCGCGACACGTCCGTCGCGGTCGCCACAGCGGAGAGCCCACGGGACGCGGCCATTTGTGGAAGCTACACTGCTACAGCCCGTGCTCGGCGAGCGCGGGAAGGAAAGGGTGGCCGCCTGCCCTTCGGCCACTGCGGCGGCGTGAAATGCAGTCCGCGCTTGGGAGGCGGAGGAGGTAACGGTGGGCGGCTGCGGCGGCGTGTCATGCGATAGAGGAGAACGCGGACGACGGGGCTCGCCCACTCGGGCTTGAGCAGGCTTCGCCTTTTTTTGGGGGGAAATTTCAGGTGGCCGCCGCGAGTGGCATGCATACTAGCATTACTGCTATGCGTAGACCTTTTTCTTTATGATAGGAAAGCTGTTTAATCTATCCGTATCAGGGTTTAACCCTCTCCCAATCCTGAATTTTCATACTAAGTTCTGCTAAATCGGTCACTTTAAGCATAATGTCAGGTCAGTTTTTCTCTTCTTTTTTTTGAAGTAAGGAGGACAGGGGTAGGGATGAAAGCAGTCGGGAAACTGTCGGAAGAAGGCTATATCGTTTTCAGTTTCACATTTTTTCTCGGTAGCGAAACCGGTAGCGGTACTGGCGGAAACAAATACGGCGTCGGTATTACGAGAATAACGAAAATGGAATTATCACGACAGAAATATGCTGTATCAATCGGGAATCGAGATTAATTATCGGTAATACAAATCACAGTCATGTATTAGTTGTACCATATCATGTATAAAAATTGATACCTGAACTAGCTATAAATGTATCATAAAAGACTCGACACATTTGAAAAAAGATGTTCAAATTAAAATATTAAAAATATAAGTAGCGACATAATCATTTATTGCCTATTTAAAATATAATATATATTTAGTTGGCTAGACTAACATAAAACGGTAAAATATTTACGGTAATTTGCGGTAATTTCTGGTCTAAAACGGAAATTGTCGGAAACGATCGGTAAAGTCTAAAATCATTTTCATTTTTGTTTTCACCAAATACTTCCACTTTTGTTTTTATTTTTTCGGTATTTCATTTCCAACTACTACGGTCGGGAGAAGTCGAAAACGAGCCTCGGTTATCCGATAAATGCCGTTTTTGCTTTCATCCCTAGACAGGGGTGTAAATAGGTGACACTTACAGTAACATCGAACCTCTTTAGTTCAACTAAATGAACTAGTTTTTACCTCAAAAGAAAAAATGAACTAGTTTTTCAAAATAAGCCCTTAAAGGTCATCAATTTTCACCTAGCTAAATTCGTTAAACAAAAGTTTGGTTGGGTTTATGCAATTGCAAATAAAGGAAAACCAAAATGCACAGCACTCGCCGGTGTTAGCAGGCACCATGTGAGACTATCATTACAGGTCAGGTGAATGCATAAATGTCGCAGCCAGGCCACTTTTCCATGCTTGGATGGTATTCTTCCTAGATTGCTTAGCTATTCTGTTGCTTCGGAGCTGTATGCAACAGTCTATAGAATTAATTGTCAATGATGCATTGATGTGGAGTAGTTAAATTATCATAGACCTAGTAAAAAAAGGGAAAATATTTAGGGACAAATACAAGTATGCAACATGAGTAAGATAAGCATGCTGGCAATAATTAATTTAAATACGCAGGACCCTTCCATTTTCCATAAATTGCTCGAGACTCAAGACATTTATAGTTGTCTCTTGAGCCGATGTAATATTAGACTATCAGTGCAAAGTGGGGAATGGAACCCCAGTGTTGTTCTGTTCTGATATCTGGAATGACAACCTCCTCCAAACAAAATTTCCAAGGTTGTACTCCTATGCAAAGAACAAAAAAAATATCGGTGGCAGGATTCCTCCTTAACAATTCTATCTCAGAACAGTTCCATCCGCCATTCTCAGAAGAAGCATATCAAGAATATCAGGCCATGCAAAATATCATTCATGGCATACAGATATCGGATGAACAGCGTGATGTGTGGCATTACTCAACAAAATATTCAGCATCAAAATTCTAGTACTATTTACCATACAAGAACTTCCAGCCACCGAGGCCCTTCTTATGGATTTGGAAATCAAAATGTTGCAACAAACTCAGAATGTTCAGCTGGCTCCTTAGAAGCAAAAAGCAAAAACTTGAGAACAATGACTACAGTTGTGTCCTCTGTGCCCAGCAAAGAGAAGAAACTGCTTTCCACCTTTTCTTCCTGCCCATTCAGTCCAAGAGTGTGCCAACACGTGAACATCCACTGGGACTTCACTTTACCCTTCCATCGCATGCTTGAGGATGCCAGTTCCAAGTGTCAGCACCCCTTCTTCATGGAATTCTTCATAATAGGGGCTTGGCAAATATGGGAGCAAAGAAATGATCACGTTTTCCACAGAAACAACTCAACCTTTGACGCATGGAAAATGTACTTCGCTGATGAATCTTTGCTTCAATCACATAGAATAAATCAAAAGAACAAAGAAAAAGTTCACTCAGACAGTTAACTTGTAAAGATAACTAGCCCTTTTTTCCTTTACTCTTTTCGCTGCCTGAAGAGGCACCTGCTGTATAGTGTCGGGGTTCTCTGGCCCGTTGGCCATGAGATGCTGTTCTCCTTTTTTTATATATATAATAAAATACTAGCACGGTAGGGGCTTCCCCTACTGCAAATTCCTCACAAAAAATATCAGACTATCAGATTAGTGAAAATGAAGATCCAGAACTCTCATTGTCTTCATAGTGCACCAAATTTCGTGAGCTCTTTTCACGGAACACCTATAGCAAGTGACACTGCAAGAACTCTAAGAAAAGGCAAATCTGTAAGGCCCACGGTTCCAGCGCAGTATGAACCTCGAAATGTCATTGTATCAGTCTTCTGGATAATTAAAGACAAGTGTCTGACTATTTCACCTCACAAGAATATAGCAGATAAAATAAAGAAGTAGCTTACAAGCCTAAAGTCCATTCACACTCCAAGTATTTTTGCTTTCCAAGGTCAGCAAGGAAGCATAACTGCTGGAGATAATCCGCCTAGCCGTGATGTTAAACAGTAACTGAAAGTGACACGATCAACAGAACAGCCGCCCTTCCTCAAGACAAGCTTGCAATTAAAAAGGTCCATGGATCTGTTTACGCAATAGCTATATGAACAGTGGTAGAATTAGGATTCCTATCTGCCAATATTATGTCAAAACGTCAAGAATTCATCAATGGAGCATTTGTCCAAATTCGAATAAAAAAGGATATCAACTGGATAAACAAATACGGCTGTGTAACTTCAGAATTGCATGTTAAGCAAAAAGTGTACTACATGCAACAAAGTCTGGAAACTACTATGTTATTCAATTAGAATAACACACTACATTGAAACTTACCAAGCCATGAATCAGTGATAATTCATTTATGATATAGCCTCCCAGTGAATACTTGATGACCATTTAGTTCAGAGCTGCAGATGTATTTCAACCAGATGCTAAATTCAATTTTCAGTTAGAATCTAGGTAGACATGAATTTCAGTTCTTCATCGAGTATGCTAGTGCGTATCTAACTGTTCAGTAAGATAATAAAAGCTTATATGCAATTCTAAAACAACATAACCACAAGTAATAAGGCACAAGGAATAACATCGAAAAGATGGCAGAGAAGGATCTAGTGACAGCCATGTTCATGCTTCACCTAAAAGGATGGCAAAGAAACTGTGACCCTTCACCAAAAAATATGGCAAAGAACCCACGACGCTACTATGGAAGCTGGAAAATACCGATGCATATCTGACCACAAAGGCACAAAGGGTCATTTGCTGGATTTCTCAAGAAAATATATTTATCAGGGAGCGAATTCACAAGTTGCTAATTGTAAATTCATAAAGAAAATAAAAAGTAGCAAGGAAGCAGGGGAAGCTTCAAGGTAGAAAATAGAAAGGACTTCTCATTATTTTTGGACACAAGCTCCTTCCGAGCTTATGCCACCTTTCAACAGTTGTTATCTCCATTGTCTTCTGTGGCTCAATGCCGCTACAAGCTGCCACCTTCTCCCTCACTTGTGAGCCTATTGGATCCACAGACCAAAACAACTGACAGCTGCTACAAAACTTAACCCAACAAAGGCCATTTCCCCTCAAACTTATATTATTAGCTTATCTGTCATGGGCAACTTATTTCACCTTACTTTGGCATCTAGGGTGGTATTTTACCATATCGCACCTCGACTATAAGCTAACTTATATAAGCAGGTAGGGAAACAAACATGCCCTAAACTAGTCCGGCTTTATGACATAATGCCACTGATACAGCATACTACCCTCAAACTCAGGACCACTGTTGCCAGATAAAAATTGCTGACATGATTGCTACATATGATGATGCCAGTGCAGCAAAAATTTTGAGGCATGTCGAGGGGCAATTTGACCCATATTTGGGGCAAACAATCAGCTCTCCTGATGTTTATGTAAAAGCCGGAACAAGACACTAAACAGAGAAAAAAAGAGAGTAAAATGCGATGATAATAAAGAACATCTACTCTCACTCACCCCTTGGTTCCACAAAGCATTGGTATTTTTTAGGAAGAAACTTCACTTCTTTCTGATATTTTTTGTCAGAAACAATAGACACAATTGACTCAGCAGTGGAAGCTTCAACAGTGAAGTTCTTCTCCTCAATTTTTGTGAGGTATGACCCAGCTCTGATCACCTCCCCTTTCTCAAGTAGTGCTCTAACAATAGTATTCAGCATGCGTGAGTCGGCAGTGCAACCATTCTTCTCCATAGACAGAAACAGATCATCAGACTCTTCTATCAACCCTTCTTTTATATTACTCTCTATCATCAAGCTGTATGTTACTACATCAGGAACTAAACCACTGGACCATATACAAGAAAACAGAGCTTTTGCTTCATCTTTCCGGCCAACTTTCAGCAAGTCGCTAATCAAGATATTGAAAGTCCTAACCTCAAGCTGAAATTTATTTGAACGCAGGCTCTCAAACATCTTCAGCGCTTCATCAAGACAACCATTAGCACAAAGACCTAAAAGAACTATGTTGAAAGTGTCAACTTCCAGCTGTATTCCACTGTTAACCATTCTTGTGTAGAGCTCCTTTGCAGCAGCAGTCCGTCCAGCCTGAAATAAACCTTGCAGCATAATGTTACATGTAATAGCGCTAGGTTTAAAATTCTTGCCCAATATTTCTCTGAAAAGAGCTAGTCCATCATCTATCCTTCCGTTCTTACAGTAGCCACCGAGCAAAGTACCATAGGTAACACCATCAGGTCGCAAGCCAATATCAACCATACCCATAAGTAGCTCCTTTGCTTCTGTCATCATTCCGTGTAAACAATATCCATTTATCAATGCATTATATGAAATAACATCAGGCGTCACACCTATACGAACCATCAGCTCAAACATATGTTGGGCTTCCATAACCCTTCCTTCTTGGCACAGGTTACTGATCAACGCGCTGAAGAAGACAATATTAGGTTGAATGCCTTTATCGATCATTTCAAAAACTAATTCCTCAGCCTTGTCCCATTTTCCAATTGTAGAAAAGCCATGAATTAGGGAGGTAAATACTACAATATTAGGAGTCAATCCTTCATTGATCATCTGAATGAAGTGGGACATAGCATCATCCACTCTGCCGGTCTTGCAAAGCCCATCTATTATTGTGCCATACATGATTACATCTGGTTTCAATCCTTTCTGATGCACTTTTATAAATATAAGCATTGCTTGATCAACCATTTGACGTTTGGCGTATGCGCACATTAGTATGTTGAAGACATGTTTATCGGGTGTAATGCTATCAGCTTCCATCAAATCTAGGAGGTCGTGCACCTCAACAAGAGTTCCATTTGTAGCATACCCATTAAGAAGAGTACTGTAGGTGGTAACATCAGGCTTTCTACCCTTCTGGACCATAGTATCAAAAATCTTCCTTGCTTCCGTGAGTCTTCCAGCCTTGCAAAGATAATCTATCAACAGATTATAAGTAACAACACTTGGTTCTAGACCATTTCTGAACATTGCTTTGAGTATTCTAATTGCCTCTTTCAACTGCCTGGAGAAGCAATATCCATGAATCATAATGTTGTATGTGTGGCAGTCTGGCTTAACCTGTTTATCCAACATCTGCTCTAGGACATCCTCAGCCCTGTCTATTGCTTGAGACTTGCATAATCCATGAATCATTGAGCTGTAAGTAACGACATTTGGTGAGATCCCTCGATCCAACATTTCCTGGAAGAGGCTGTATGCTTTCTCTACTTCACCCTCTTTAAAGAGGCCATCTATGACGGTATTATATGATACGACATTAGGTGGGCAGCTGCCTTTATTGTCCACCATCATGTGGAGCATCTCAAGAGCCTCTTGACTCTTCTTCTCGTTGCAGAGGCCCTTGAGAAGAATGTTATAGCAGAAGATATCGGGCGTGCAGCCGAGCTCCCGCATTCGCCGGAGCACAATATCCATTGCGTCCCTCATCTTCTTCTCGGCACAGAGGGTCCTGAGCAGGTGCGTGAAAATGATGGCATCTACCCTCCACCCCGCCTTAAGGATCTGGCCAAAGGCAGAGAGGCCGAGGTCCAGGCGGCCCACGCGGCAGCAGCAGCCGATGATGATGCCGTAGGTGCATATGTCTGGAACCACCTTCTTGGCACCAGTTTGGGCCATGCGGTTGAACACGGAGACGGCGAGCGCATGGCCGTTGCGTACAGATGAGGAAGCAGGGGCGCGAGCAACGACAGTGAGGATCTGGTTGATAGCGTGCACCGAGGAAGGCCTGGCTTGTGGGAGCAATTCATCGAACAGGTGGAGCGCGTCCTCGGGGCCAAGGCTCCCCGAGCGGAAGCGCTCTCGGATGATCCGCTCCAGCTCCGAGCATGAGCACCGGCCGGCGCGCGCTCGTCGCGACACGTCTGTCGCAGTTGCCGCGGCGGAGAGCCCACGGGAAGCGGCCATTCGTGGGAACTACAGCCCGCGTCCGTGCGTAGCCACTGGATCGGTCGGCGATGCAGCTCGCGCTCGGGAGGCTGACGGAAGCATGGTGGGCGGCGGAGGCTGTGTGCCGTGCGTGTGGGCGTGGGGAAGCGGTAGACCTGCCTATGGCCTCCGGCGGCGGGCGGCACCGTGGAGGCCGTGCCGTGGATTTCGCTGTTTTCAGTTGGCCCCGACTCAACAGTCCGTCTTATGTTTCTCTTTGGACGGCAGCGTTTGAACGGGATTTCTTGTAGGATGTGTATCGCTTCTATGAAATTTATTCCAAATTCCAGCGAAGTCCCTGCATGGAGTGAGAGGATGGGGAGTCGGAGAAAAAGTTGCTGAATATTTGGGTAATAAAACTCTGAAGGAAAGATACGAAAGTAAAAAATTTTTGAAAGGAACCGGCACGAGATTGTGCCGTTTTTATTAATTAAAGAAGGGAGTACAAAATCGCCTGTAGAAGGCATTATATTACAAGAATGTATGTGCTCACATCTCAGAAAAGGACCGAACGCAAGCATATCAACTATGCAACAGCATTTGCGATAGGTGTTTGGCCCCAGCTAGACACCATATCCTCGCTTCCTCTTTGATTTTTGCAATCAGGGAGGTTGCTGGAAGTTCTTTATGCCGGAAGATATGTACATTCCTTTCATTCCAGATCTCCCAGTTGACGAGTAAAATCAGCAACCGCAGGCCTTTTCGTGGCACATTTGGCGATCACGCCAGCGATGTCCACCATTGGTGTACTGAATCGGCTTGTGCCTAGTTTGAGGGATCTATCTCTGTAATGTTCGTCCAACATGAGATACCATCCTATATTCGTCTTGTATATCGGCAACATGATAGCATGTGGTGTGCCGTCTCCAGGTTGTGCCTGCATAAAGGGCAATATTTGTTGTTTTGCCAACCTCGCGTTTCTAGTCTGTCTGCCGTCCACACCCGGTTTTGGATGACCAGCCAAGCAAAAGTTTTGCATTTAGGTGGCGCCCAAGCCTGCCAGATCACCTTGTCATATGTCACCCGTGAGCATCCAATGAATTGTGGTCTGTATGCCGAGGAGGCTTTGTATTGTCCCGTGTTCGTTAGCTTCGAAGTGATATCACCATCTCTGTTGTCGTCTAGCTGAATATCTTGCACTAGATTCCATAGTTGATATGCTTGCGTTATTTCTTTCAGATGGAAACCCATTCTATTAAAGCCTGTTTTGTATCCCCTAATCGAAAATGCTAAACTCTTCTCCCTGGTCAAAAGGGTCACCTAGACAGGATCAAGCATGCATAATAGCTTCCTAACCTAAACCCTAAAACCCTAAGAAACAGTGAACTAAAATATCTAAAAGAAAATCAAGATTGTACTTGTTAAGCATTCATATCATCTACAGGTGGGTATTGATATGATATCATATACAGAAAGTAAAAATTGATCAACCAATTCAACAACTTAATCAAGTTGGCAAACATTGCACGTGAAACATCCCAACAATATATTTCTTGTATCCAAATATGCAGAGCGATCAAGGTGAAAAGAGAATATACTGCAGTCACGCTGGGTGCCTGGAAGATACTCAGAATGAACTGGTCAATCATTTTGCCAAAAAAAACAAAGAAAAAAAATCCGTGGATGTGAAAACAATAAACGAGGGATCCCAATCACTCATATCATCTGTGATATGCAAATGTCATCAAATGATTCGTATGTGACTTTACAAGATATCACCTAGCTATAGCTAGTAAAATGCAAATGAATAACAAGTTCACAAGCGTCCTCCATACAATGCCAAAAAAAAAAAAAAAAAAAAGAGTCACCAGAGATCACTTCGCCCGACCAACAAGCATAGGGAAGAAATCTGAACGCTCTTGTTACAAAATCAGACTACACAAAAAAATATCAACCCCTCAGACCCCTACAACTCCTGTTTCGATTATCGGGTACAATTGATGACTCTGCAAGTAAACAATTCTCGGAGGCGTCCCATGGAGCCTGCACCAAAATGGAGAAAAAATAAGGTGAGGAGCTCCCGTGGCAAATCGCTGCAGTCGACATCAAGCCATTCCCATAGACTCTATGTATTATGCAGCTGTATGCAAGTGATCACCATGTCTAGTTTGTGGTAAAGGAAACAGCATGAAATATTGAAGCTCCACCAGCAATAGTTGTCTTATACCACACGCTAGGCAAGTCATTACAAAAGAAGATTATATTGTGGATGAATGCCTCAACAGCCAAACTGCTTGGTCAAAGGGGAAACCTTTTGTTCCCAAGACCAAAAATCCCTGAATCCTTCTCGTTATACTTACTATCCGGGCAGCATCTAAAGATTCATTAAACAGGACTGTCCTTCTCGTTATACAATTATACTTACTATTTGAGCCCCTTTTTTCCCCAAACTGGACAATACACTGAACAAAAAGGGTTCCAACATGGCAACATGTACATCAGGCTTGTAACTAATATTAACATTTTTCTTATAAATGTGGCGGAAATCAATACACGTGTACACTTGTGAGAAAATGTTCAGTACTCTAAATCATACTATCCAGTACTCAGCATGTAACAACAGATACAAGTGTTAAACAGTTCAACTGTCAATATAGCTTTGTTCATAAGGTACAATGGTGCATATTAAGTCTACAACTTATGTAACTGAAACCAAATAAAAAGGATGCCCTCAGAAGTACAGAAGAAAAATATTTGTGCATGCAATCATTATGCCACGTCCATTTCATGCAGACATCCATATTAATGAGCAATTTCGAAATGTTATTCTCCATAATAAGCATTGAGGTTATAAAGCTTGCATGCAATCCTAAAAGAACATTACTGCACACACATAAGCATAAAAGGGCAATAATAAAAGGAAACATTATTTGTAGTGATTTTGTAGAATATGTCCATACCTTCGTCCTTGAGACCTCCAAGGCGGTAACAATCATATAAGTCCTCCAAAAAGAGACAGAGAGGAGGAAAAGTCACAATTGCAACTTATCTCGATTGTGTAGGGGAGCAGAGCAGGCCTGAAGCATCTGCTCCAACCACCGAGAGTTCACATATGGTGCACAGCTGACCTTCAATTGAGGGCACAAACCGAGATCCACAGTATGGGCAGGAAACATCCTTCTGGCCACGGTATATCGGAACAAAGGTTGATCCACACACCACAAATGGATTTCTGAAGTCATAGTTCAGCTGAGTGCCATCTTTTCTATCCCCACAGGCCTGCAGAACTTGCCGAGCTTTCTTCGCTTGGGCCTCATTTGGGCCGTTCTCGAGAAGCATCCGGGCAAAGTTCGCTGCAGTAGCATAGTTTCCACCCTTGAAGCAAAGGCCCATAGCACTGGTGAGGACAAGGCGCATATGAACCTTCTGCAACTTGCAGTTAGTGAAGTATGCAGCCAACTCCTGTTGTCGGGTAGGGTTATCTCTCAGTTCCTTCCGTTTGACTTCCATCCTTAGACCAAGAACATATTCTTTCACAATCTCAATCAGCTCCTTTACTTCATCAACTTCTCGTCGTGAGTCCACAACAAGGAGTGGAATGGTGTGTAGGATGTTCAAGAACTGCCTCAGTGCTTCTGGGAACTTTCCCTCGGTTGTCGCTTTATATGCTGCCTTAAGCTTGTCATCCATTTGAGAGAAGCTAAACACAAGTGCAGGTGGGCCCCTCACATTAGGACTAGCAGATTCACTCCAGCCTTTCTCAACAGCAACTGATATAACTGGAGCACTTGCAAATGCACGCAGAAAGGTGTGACTGCCCATCTGTGCATCAAGAAACAAAGGCTTCAGAGGAGTAAAATTTTTGATACCCAACTGGCGGCTAAGCAATCGCATTGCAGTGTCAAAGTTGCCTGCTGCAGCATGCTCCCCAGCGAGTGATGACTTCTGTGTCCAAATTTGGCTGACCGGCATGCCTGGTGTGGGAGCCACAAACAAAGCAGAACGGGCTGGACCAGCAGCTTTTGGCGTCTCTGTCTCGGGTGGTAATTCCAGATCTTCAAGGTCCCAGCCACCTTCGTCGCCTTCCTCTGTGTTTGCCTCATCTTCCTCATTGTGGTCAGCAATATCTCCATTCTCCATCACATTATTTACATCAACAATTTCAAGGTCTTCATCAGCCCAATCACCACCAACATCTTCATATTCTTCATCCTGATCTTCCCTCCCAGTAGCATCTAGTCCAGCATCAAAGATACCACGCATTACCCTCAACAACGGCCAGTCACCACACGATGTAAGAGGAGCAGGAGGAATCAATAGTGAGTTAGCTTTCCCTTCCGGCAGAGAAGGGACATTCTCCCCCAACTCAGTAGCAAGCCTCTCAGCTATTTCTGTGAGCCCATGAGTGGCAGCAGTTACATAGGCAAGAGGTAACTGCCCTGCATTCTCCAAGATCTCAACTCGCTTTCGAACATCCCCGAGATACAGCGCATTGTGGAATTGGCCCATCAAATTGTTATTCTGTCCAGCAATCTTACACATGAAGCCAACTTTGTCCAAATAACCAGTTATAAGATAGAGAAAAGCAAGCCTGTCAAAATTCTTTGTCCGCTGGTATGCATATTCAACAATACCAACATTTCCCTGCCTCAGAGCCTCAATTCCCAACTTGTACCAATGGTCCTTGTCATCAAGTTCCTTTGCAGAAGCAACTGCAATCTGGATATTTCCACTCTCAAGAGCCAGGTTAAATCTCGTCTTCTCATCTTTTACAAAGTGGAGGGCAACTTCTGGAAACCCTTTCTGTTGTAAATAAGAAATCACGGCCTGCCCACACAGCTGTGAGTTCTTAATCATACTCATAACATGGTCATACCGTTTTCGAAACAGGGCGAGCTTGAAAATGTATTCCGAAGCATCCACAGTTATAAGCTTGTTCTTTCCATCACGATCTAAGCAGAAAATATTGTTACTGATAACTCTGGTTATGTAAATTGGAACATCGAGTGTTTTGATGATGCCAGAATCTCCATTAGGAAGGCAATATTTGATATGGTTCAAAGTGCTGTATATGAACACACCATTCTCATCCCAGGCACCACTCTTAACACGTATGGTTTCATGAAGTGTGCAGCGATGAACAAGTTTCTTGTTTGCAATGACTACTGCATGCTTGCTAAGCAGTGCAACAGACTCCAGATCACTAGACCAAACTACGTACTTGACAGCAGGCGCCTGTAGTTCACCAAGAACAAGCCTCTGCTGCAGATCAAAGATCGCCACCCTGTCTTCAGCTTTGCACAATATGTTGCCAGTCCCAGCATAATAAATTGCATCAGCTGCAATAGGCAGTGGGCTCTTCTTCACAATCTCGTTTTTAAGATTCTTTACCAAAACATTGTTGCTGCTCTTCTCCAGAACTGCAAACCGATTGCGGGCTATGAAAACTGCAGAACCACCGGCTCCCTTTCTTGCCTCCTGCAAGTAATCAGACCGGCCAGCAGAGTCCTTAGGGACAATATACAGCTCATATGAGCCCCCATCCACATCAGAGCATATCAAAATTGCATTCTCAGTTGGACTATATGATAATGACCTCGGAGACTGATTCAAGCTAACAGTTCCAGGCCTTCTAATCGGAGCTACCTGGACCTCCTTCTGTGTGGAGTATTCATAGAACCGGAGGAACCGGTCCTTCACATAGAACACTGTATCACCACTCACACTGAAAGCTGGGCGTTCTTTCTCCAGCTTAAAGACGATCATGCCGCTATCATGACCAGCTGCGAGAAGATTCATTTCAGGGTGAGCAGCAAGAATCCAGAAGCGGTCATGCTCCCTCCTGAATGTCTGGATACCAGTTCTCTTTGTGGCATCCCAGATGCGGATGCTTTTGTCTTCTGAGTTGGACACGATGATGTCCTGCTTCGCATGGAACATTACACAAGATACATTATTCATGTGGCCTCTCAAAGTATCAACCTCCCATGCCTTGGTATCTGTCCATAAACAGCTAAAATCAGGAAACAGCGAGATAGAGCATGCACAACAAATCTACTATGGTTAAGTAAAACATAAATACCAGAGAACATGTCATTGTATGGAACTGTTAGTGTGCGTGTTATGTACGGAAAGTGGGGAGAACTCTAAGAAGGGATTCACAGCATTACCGTTCATTCTCCACAGTTTGACTTGACGGTCATCAGCCCCCGAAACAATAAGTGGTAATGTGGGATGAAATGAAGCCCAGTTGACCCCACGGTCATGACCCTCCAAGACATACTTCACCACCGCATCAATGCCTCCAAAAAGATCAGTGTTCATTTGAGTGAGACGCATAATGTCATCTGCTGGCGAGACCGATTTCTTCCTTAGTGCTCCAATATCCCATACACGGACAGTCTGGTCCAGAGATGCAGACACAACAAGGTCCTCCTTGGGATGAAAGGAAGCACACATGACATAGTGATTATGCCCGGTCAAGACCGCCACACAAGTGCGCGACTGCCAGTTCCAGATTCGGATTGTCTGGTCGTCACTGGCACTGACGATCCATGGATACTCATCATGGAACTGCACAGTGCGAATGTAGTCAAGGTGGCCATGGAGTGTGAAAAGGCAGCGGTGAGTCTTGTAGTTCCAAACTTTGATCTTGTAATCATCACCTGTAATGCATAAGAACGTCCAAAAATTCAAAAATAGTCCACAGATAAAACACAAGAAACTTTCTTCAGTTATGTAACCAAGAAAATCTGCTTCCTTCCATTAATCATCTCTTTGGACTAGCAAACGTGGAGCTTTTTCAGGAAGTGGGAAAAAAATGCCAAGCCTAGCTGGTTCATATATATTGGCTAGCAAAACAGTTTGTCAGATGATATAAATAGCATTAATCCTAAACAGGTAGTAGAGAATAGCTCATCCAAGTACTCAGTTATCATGCACTCAAATGTGGTGTGTCTCCTTCTTCCATAAGAAGCATCTAATCTAACATGCTAGTCTGGTTCAACTACTGAATCTACTAAAATTCACGCGTCAAACACAAGGCAGTCCTGTGTACATAAGTGTATCAGATGTAGCGCATGCACACTGCTATGAGGGAGCCAGGCCAAGGCGAATGGTGGTAACTCGAACAGCGCACGATCCAAGCGAAGCGAGGAAGCGAACAGACGGTACCAGATCCATGACGAGCAAGAACAATACGGGATCAGAGGAGGGAGGTACCTCCGGAGACGAAGAGCGGCTGCGTGGCGTGGAAGTGGACGCCGCGGACGGGCCCGTCGTGCTCGTCGAAGCGGTCGAGGAGAGTGCCCATGCGGTAGTCCCACATCTGGATGACGCCGCTGTGGAGGCTGGCGAGGATCCATGGGCGCCGCGGGTGGAAGGCCAGGCCCTTCACCCGGTTGCTCTTCGTCTCGAACTTGGTCAGCATCTTCCCTTTCCCCCGCCGCCGCCGCCGGCCGAAGAACCTCTAGCCGCCTCGCGGTGGAGGCGCCGTGGAGGAGGAGGATCTCGCTGGTGGCCGGCGGTGGATCTCGTCGAGAGGAGGAAGAAGGGGAGGGGATCTCATCTGACAGCCAGGATCTCGGGCTCACTGCGCGCACCGAACTAACAAGTCCACGCATCCGTCAGCCCGACGTGTTACACCGTTGGATCTGCGGACACGCGGATCTGGGCCGTTGCTATGGAGCTCCCGTCCCGCCACAACTCCATCGCTTTTTGCGTCGCGTGGCGTGGGCTGCCTTCAACCCAAAGCATGTACCTTGTCACTAATAAAATTTTCCATGACCTTAATCGTCATTTCCATGGCCTTAATGATTCACCGACTCATTTGTACGGTAATATATGTTGATGATTTTTTTAAAAAAAAACAATTGATCCACTACCAAAGCTATCAGATCTTTACCCAGACGTACCAACAGGAGTGACGCATGGTAGTATTACCTGAAAAGAAAAAATTATATGCACCAGCTTTGCTAATGTTCAGGAGTCCTAATACTCCGTACGGAGTACGTTGTATGGGTGCAGGTCAGGCATAGATGTTCCGAGTACTATATGTTCTGCTTCAGCTGCCATCATTGTTCAGCTGTTAGACATGATTTTATAGTCCATCACATATTAGAACACAAGACCTGTGGACTTAAAAATGGTCTATTTCACAGACATGTTAAATTGATGTACAGCATTAGTACATCGTAAAAATGCAACATTGATTTGTTGTGGCAGCATGAGAAGGCTGTCAGTGTTCATCAGCTCAAAGCAAACACACGTACTGCATGAAAACTACTACTGCAGCATGTCTACCTGAACCGAAGAGAAAAGGCCAGATACAAATCCGTCCATCTAGTAAAATCTGACACGGATAACTGCTCTCAGCTCAGATTAACTGCAAAGCACCGAGCTCTTTTCCGGTCAGCGCCTGCCTCCTTGCTGCATCTGATCCAGAAACACCTTCCGTGCAATGGCTTCCGCTTCACCCGCCATCTTCTTGGCGCAGAGCCCAATGATATTGTCAGAAGACACGGCTACCACTGCCCGTCTCGTCTGAAGGGTAACCTGAAGTGGAAGAAATGCAGGAGGCAACCGGTGGTTATACATGATGTTCGATGATTCATGGACCATTGCTGGCTAGCTTCATTTGAAACAATAGAAAATGCTGAATCAGCAAACATTCAGCGTGTTCGGCCGGCTGGTTTCCAGCCGGCTGCTGCTTCTCCTGCTGCTACAGTAAATTGAATTGCTACAGTGCGCGAATCCTTCGCTACAGTGTTCTCTCTCACTATTCAAACTGCAACTGCAGCCTCCAACCGAACAGGCTGATTAGTAGGGAAATGGTAACATATAATATAAGGCTCTGATTAGTAACAGAAATTGGTAAATATGAATAAAAGTGCTCGAGGCTCTAGTAAAGAACGTTCATTGCTTCACCTAAAATGATGATAAAAAGTGTGATCAATGGGATGGAAAATCTCCGTAGGAAACATTTTTTTTTTAGGGTGTCGCATTCACTGTTGCTGGCTAATTCTCCTCAAGGAAGAAAGGAGGTTTCGACAGAAAAATTCTTCTCAACATTTTATGAGAGGTTATTAGAGCATCTCCAGCAATAGACCTCAAAATAAGGCCTTTACTTTTGTTTTCCAAGCCGGCATGTAAAAATAAAGGCCCAAAATTTGGCTTCAACTCCAGCAGTAAACTAACCAAGACCCTATTTTGTGTAAGACCAAGTAAAAAAATAATGAGACCTATGAATAAGAGGGAGGATTGGAGGACCCTATGAATGGGGGCTTGGAGATGGAGTTTGAGAGGGCATGCAAAATGAGAGCTCAAGTAGGGTCCCTGCTGCAGTTGATTTTTTGGCTCAACCTTCTAAATAATAGAGTAGGGGCTCAAGTAGGAGCCTTGCTGGAGATGCTCTTACCGGCCTTGTTTTGTCACCTCTTAACAGCCAGCGTCCCTCCTCTCCCCTGGCTCACCGCCACAAGCAGCTGCCATCTCCACCACTTATGAACTGACAGATCAACCACGCCCAACCTGAAAAACCTAACCCACCTCCACCTGTCACGCTGAATGTTTGTCCCAAAAAAAGAATGAGAAAGCACCAAACAGAGCAAAAAGGTATAATATCGAAACCAGGACCAAAACACACAACCCAGAGACATAGGCTATAGGAAACAATAGTAAACCAGAATGAATTCGAAGTTTCTGCAGTAAAGCTCTGGTATTTTACCATCAAACAGCGTGATGGTAGATTTTCGATCTCTGCGCATGTTGTAAAATGCATGCCAACAATATAAATTTTCCCAAAACATCTATCCATTCCAAGTAAAATGTTGAACCGAGCAAGGAGATATGTGTACCGAAAATGCCAAACAAATGAAATTTCAGAAATAACAACAAAGGCAGAAGAGTACCAGTTAGCCCCTTATCACTATATAATACGAATAGATCTAGATATCAAATTGGTGTTCTATTATCTTCTCCATCAACGGGTATTATAACATTTAATTTTGAAATATTAAAACGGTCATCATACAAATGACCAGGAAAATATCCCAGGATCATTACCATGGAGAATGAACGAGAAACCATTGACAGAAATGTATACATGGAAAAACTAGATCATTTTCGGTACTATTATAATAGTAACAGAATTGGTGCATTGGCGAAATGATGAAACCATATATATCAACAGAATGCATATATCGTTGGCACGTGCAGTTCAAACTCCACAAATCCTATAACCGAAAAAAACATGTTTTACTCTTGACATATTGGATTACATGATTTCTACTTGTTTGGATGGACTGAAATGCTGATGGTTGATTGTGATGTGGAATGCAGTTCAGTCAGTGCCAAATAATCAACTGCTTCTGCTCCTGATTGCTCTCGCAAAAATGGTGCTGAGTTTCAGAACCAGACCTAAATCTAACAAAGATATAGCCATGAGAAGCATGATTCTAAATCAAACAATGGCACTGGTTGGTTGTACCGAGACACTACTACTCTATGATATTCTGGGTGAGAAACTCAAAACGTGTGCCTTATGATGCAGGATTTATGATGGTTATTAGTGATAGGGATCTTAAAAAGAGGGGATATTTAAAAGAACTACCCTGTCCCTGATCGAGACAATGAGTTTACGAAACAAAAAAAAAAAGTGATAACATTGATAAACCTATGATATTAGCAAACAATTATTACACCGTCATGACTTCTAATACACTTTCCAATATTTCTCATGTAACAGAAGATTCACGTGTTAAAAAAAGCTGTCAATGTATGTTTTAAACAAGGCCACAACAGGTAGTTAAAGTCAGCAAGAAATGTTGCCGAACCCTATACAAAGGATGAATGCAGATGTGGATGTTTAAGTACAAGTCATATTTCCATCAGTTAACCTTGTACTTAAATGGGACTACCTTATTTATAAAATCAAATCAATGCAGTTTTGAGGATTTGGATGTCAAGATTAATGCCACATCAGAGTTTGATGCCACATCAGAAGATTAATGCCACATCAGAGTCAAGATTAATGCCACATCAGAAAAAATGAACTTGATAAAGAAGCAGTAAACCTTTCAAGAACTCCAGTCAGGTCCTTTGATGCCACATCAGAAGAGATGACGAATAAATTGGAACTTCCCATAATGAATGAAAGTGAAACTCATATCTTCAATAAAAGTTTCCAGAAGTACAAACTTTAGTGAAGTATAATACTATTTTAGATCTTTTGGCAAACTTCAACCCACTATCAATTGTCAAACTTAAAGAAATGAAACATCAGAAAATCAATTGTAAGATTGCTTCTCTGGAATTAAGATGCACTGAAGCTCAATAAACGTTAGAAAAGTTCACCCATCAAAGCTTGCAATGTAGACTTCGTGAAAACATCTACTCTCATTTAGTATTCCATAATATCTAGTTATACGAATTTTTTTTCTCGAACACTCAGAAGAGCTGTTTATATTTAAGAGAGAAGTAGTTACACGATATCAATGTGTAAAGGTCTCAATAATCATTTGATTCCATGAAAGAGTGATATTTTTCAGGAAGAAACTTCACTTGTTTCTTGTATTCCCGCCCAACCCAGATGTGGACTTCAATGGAGAAGTTCTCGTAAATTTTGGTGAGGTACGCCCCAGCCCTTCTCACATCCCCTTTCTTAAGTAGCCTTCTGCACCATAGACAGAAACAGATCATGGAACTCTTCTCTAGTGACCCTTCTTCTATAAGACTTTCTATCATTAAGCTGTAGGTTACTACGGCCCTGTTTGTTTCCGCTTATCTAGAACTCGCTTATCTGAGAAACAGGCTTTTCTGATAAGCCGCTGTCTGGAGAATCCGCTGTCTGAATAAGCTGAGTGTTTGGCAATTCTGATTATTTTCATTGGTTATCTGTCCTGAGTGCTGAAATGACGTGAATGCCCATGAAGCTGATAATAACTCTATTGTTCTTGTTACAAAGAGGAACCAATATTTATAGTATATTGTGAGTTTGTTACGTAGAAATTGTACTGTGCTATCATCTAGTACATGTGAAGTTCACAAATTAAGACATGGTGAAGCGGTTTCATGTTACAGTCCAGTCAAGCTCGAGCCATCCTTTCTGTTCGTCATCGTTGCCATTACAGCCGAGTCAAGCTCGAGCACCCGCGCTACTGCTCGGTTGCCTTCCCGGCTGAGCCACCACACCAATAGCTGCGCGCACACCTCCTCTAGCTTCTCATGGTCACCGTTTACTTCATCTCCCCATGAGCAGAGAGATCGACGATTTTTCCCCAATTCGTGGCCACCCGACCTCCAACCACACCTACATAAAATTATTCCTTGCTGATGAGCTACATACCAGTTACTTGGACCTGCGGGATGTCCAGTTAGTTACGCAGCCTGCTAATGCCTTGATTAATCCAAGATGTCAGCTTGCTTTGTTGGAATTTGAGTTTCCATGGCCGCCGGTTTCCATCACCGTGAAGCCTCCCCGTCGACAGCCGCCTCCAAGCTTCCTAGCTCCAAGCCGACGGCGCGCTGGGCATCAGCTAGCCAAGGTGAAACTCACGGGCCTTCTCTTCTTTCTCCAAACGGCGGATTGGCCGGGCAGGGGAAGGAGCGGCGTCGGGAAGGACCGAACGAACGAGGGGCAACGGAGGAAAAACGTTTCGCTTCTCTCGTACGCGGAGGCGGAGGGGCGGTGGAAAAAATCGGGCAACACACTTGAAGGTGGTGTTTGGATCACCATGACTAAATCTAGCCTGACTAGTTTTAGTCACTTTTAGAGACTAAAGTTCCAAACAGGGAGGACTAAAAGGGACTAAAACTAGTCAGGCTAGTTCTAGTAGGGGAGGAGGGACTAAAAGGTTTTAGTCTCTAGTCAGTTTTAGTCAGGGTATCCAAACACCACCGAAGTCACTCGCCTGGTAAGCCTGCGTTTCTGGTAAGCGGAAATAATCCCGCCGTTTGGCTTGAATTTTCGCTTTTTTTTTGCCGGTAAGCCGCTTATAAACGGAAACAAACAGGGCCTACATCAGGCAGTAGACCATAGGATGAGATGCAGAAAATAGACCCTTGGTTTCATCCTTCCTGCCAACTTTAAGCAGGCCAACAATCAAAATATTGAATCCAAACGTCAAGCTGGACTCTTGAACAAAGGCTCTTGAAAATTTTCGGTGCTTCAACAACACACCCATTTTCACATAGTCCTCTATGCGTCAATATTCAACTTTATTCCACTGTCAATCATTCTGATGTAGAATTCCTTTGCAGCAGAAGTCCTACCAGCCTGATATAACCCCTGCAGTATTATGCTATACGTTATAGAATCGGGTTTAACATCCTTGCTCAACATCTCTCTGAAAAGTGTTGGCCCATCACATACCCTTCCGTTTTTCCAATATCGATTAATCACCGTGTTGTAGGTAATTGCATTAGGAAGAGCATGAATCAGAGCGGTAAATTAGATGATATGAGGAGTTAAGCCTTCACTGATCAAATGATTGAATTGAATAGGGACATAGCGTCATCTATCGCCTATCTTGCAGTCCATCTATTACCGTGGAACAGCTGGCAACATCCGGCTTCAACCTTGCTGACCAATTTAGAAATATGAGTGGGCCTGACCTGAGGGAGCAATTCGTCGAACAGGTGGAGTGCGTCCTCGCGACCTGAGGCTTTCGGAGCAGAGTCCGCGGGACAATCACATTGGGGCCATGGTGACGAGCTACAGCTCGCGACAAGTGAAGAGAGGGAAGAAGGGCCTCTGCATTTTGGAAGGTGGGGAGCTGCAGCTCGCGCTCGTGGAGGTCAGATTAGGATGGCGGCGCGGATCAGAAGTGAGCACTGATCACTTCCACTATTCGCGTGAAGGTCGTGGAGACAAGTCTCAACTTTCAACGACTGCAGACCGTTACTTCCGAATTGCACACAGGATGTAATCTGCAATATCTGAATGAAAATGTTTTCTCGGTGTCAGCACGCACAAAATGTCAACTCTTTTGTTCTAGTAGTACAAGGTAGTAACATGTGAGCATGTTACTCATGCTCCGCTGCTCTGGCTTAACATGTTACCATGTGAGGTGACAGAGTAGTTCACCACGGAACGGGTTAACAATGACTCCCAGCCGCCATCAGGAGTCATAATGAACTGAAAGCACAAGGTCCTACAGCATCACAGTGCTAATTTTATTACTTAACTAAAAACCACAAGAAGGTTCATACCGTTCATCGGCTGCAAGCAAACAAGCATGCACACACATACTCTGGAATCTCAACTTCAAAATGTTTCAACAAAGCAAAGGCAATGGATACATGACAACAGTAAGGGTTCATCCCATTTCATTTCACAAGATGCAAACAAGGAACTGCAAATCCTCTTCAGACCACTGCAAAACTGGGAGCCGCTTGAACGGCTCACTGCAGCTGCTCCCGGAACACCCTGAGCACGTCGGCGAACGTGACGATGCCGGCGAGGCGGCAGTCGTCGTCCTCCTCGAGCACCCAAAGGTAGTTCACGCGGTGCGCGAGCGCCTGCACCATGACCGCCACCAGCGAGCTCGCGGGGCTGCACACCACCGGCTCCTCGGCCGACCGGCGCCCGAAGCTCCCCGACGACGGGCGCCTCAGCTTGGTCCGGCCGGTCTCCTCGTCTGAGGAGGAGGAGGAGGCGGAGGAGAGGGAGAACGAGGACAACGTCTCGTCCTCCATCAGCTCAAACATGGCGTCCAGGCCCTTGTCCTTCAACCCGGCCTTGATCGCGCGCAGGACGTGCTCCGGCGGCGAGCCGAAGTAGTCGATGTAGGCCATGAGGTCGGCCACCGAGAGCGTGGCGACGGCCGCGGCGGCCGTCTCGTCGCACGCCGCGAGGAGGGCCGGGGAGATCTCGCCGACGAGGTGGCCGTCCTCGGTGACCACGGCGACCGCTGTCTCGCTGGCGACGGCGCGGCGGATGAGGGGCACGGCGGACAGGGCCGCCTCGTGGGGGCGCACCGAGAGGAAGTCGGTGCGCACGAGGCCGAGGGAGGACACGGAGCGGGCGGCGACATGGTGGAAGCGGCCGATGGAGTTGAGGAAGTAGCGCACGAGGTCCTCCTGCGTGAGCCAGCAGAAGTCGCCGGCGCCGCCGAGCTGCTTCTTGCGGCCGCCGCCGGGGCGGAGCGGGACGGCGAGCACCTGCGCGCCGCTCAGGATCGCATCGAGCGCCTCCAAGACACTGCAAGAAAGACAACACGGATCAGGCCACGACGAACAGAAAGAATCTATCGCATTCGCGCGACAAGGAAAGGATCCCGAAGCGATAACAGCTTTTCGAGAAAGATCCGATAAAAGATGCGCACTATTTTTAAACCAACAAGCCAAGATTCCACTTTCATTTCCGGATTCGATCGAACGCCGCAATTTTCGAGCCACGAGTAGACGGGAAATCCCCTGAATTGTGAGCTGGAAAAAGTTGATCCTATCAACAACCTGGCAAAGGCCAAAAGGACAGGGTTGCGCATGTCGCGATCTGTGGGGAACCCGCACCGAACCGCACCACAAATTTGTTCCTGTCGAGTCAGACGAATTGACCCGCATGCGGCTTTTTCCCTCAACTTGTACGAACAACTTCGCATATTCCAAGCAGAAATCAAACGTTCCAAGTAACCATGATTAGGATAAATAAACTCGACGACCGTCTGACTCTTTATTAACCAATAAATTGACACTGCGCAGTGACATCGCTTTTTATTTACAGGAAGAACTTTTTTAAAAAAAAATAGGATGCGTTCTCGTGTCTTTGAATGAAGCATCAAATTTTTTGCAAACTTCTTGTAACTGATTTGGCCGGAAATCGCGTCTGTTTGTAACATCTTTTAGCGCAGTTCCAATCTTGAATAGGTCTCCGCAAGAAAAACGCGTCATTTACGGGGAAAAGAAATCCAGGAATTAAAACCGCAAAAGGGGACGAGCGTTACCTCGCGCGGGGGTCGACACGGCGGACCTCGCCGGCGCCGTCCTTGGGCAGGAGCGCGGAGACCGGCTTGGCGAGCGCGTCGGCGGGGCGTGCGAGCGCCTCGGGCGCGTCGCAGAGGAAGCAGAGCACGTCCGCGAGCCCGAGCCGGGCGACGACGGCGCGCGCTGGGCCGGTGACCGCGACGCAGGCTGCGGAGCCCGAGCGGGCCACCCTCCGGAGCGCGGCGGCGAGGTCGCCGGCGGCGGCGGAGAGCGAGAGCGACCTCACGGCCGGCTTGCCGATGCACAGGTCCGACACCTCATTGGCCAGGAGGCTCACTGCCATGCACTCGCGGGCGAACCCTGGTCGGTTTCGAGATCGAAACCCCAAGCGAAGATTCCGGAGGAGGGCGGCGACGAACCGGGAGGCGTTTCTTGGTGGGGCGGTGTCGCGGGAGCGGTGTTTGGGAGGAAGACGAGGAGAGGGGGATGGTTTTAACCGCGGCTCCGTGGGAGGTGGCCGTTTATATAGGCGTTGGGGTGGGAGAGGGGTTTGCTACGCGGTTTGGCTCTGGGTAAGCCAATGACATGTGGGGTCATGTTGAGCCGGTTAAAAACCCGCCGTGGTTTGTGCGGGGTGGTGTGGCACGAAGTTGAGGCGAGGTGTGGCACGAAGCTGAGCCAGCGGAGCTGAGCTGGCTTGAGCTGGTCGCTGGCAGGTTTATCTAACGAGCCTTGTTGCTTTTCTTAAGTATTATTTGAGAGTGAAAAAACATGCAGTACTAAAATGTGCTGTTCATTCCAGTAAAAAAAAATGTGTTGTTCATAAATGCATTCTGCTTTGTTTCAAAAAATTCACCCAGCCCATATAATGAAATGAAGTGATAAAACCACAACTTGTACGGATTTTATTTGATTTTAATGTAGTATGGAGCATGCCGGATTATGCGTGTTCATAGGTGAACTTAATTCGATCCAGCTCAACAAAAGCATGTCTCTAATATTGACTAGATGATTCCAACGGATTCTTTATATATGAAAGTACCATACGATGTATTAAATGGATTGGAAGCAATCTTGTGGGTGCACAACCTAGATCTGGTCAGAAAGTGATATTAGTTGTACAAGGCCTTCTGGCTGACCGACTTGTTGCAAATACTCTTGTAATTTAACATTGTACTAGCAATATGCTTTGAGCTACTCGCAAAGCCAACGGAGTAAAAAGTTAGGAATCCAGCTCATTGGAGTATTTTCTCTCAATATAGCATGTCTTGTAAACAAAACATTGACCAGTTCACGCATCGTACAACTTAGTTTAAAGCCAGATACAAACGTACTACATGACAAAAATGTGAATGTATAACCACACCGCAGTTTGGAGGCACAACGAGCGTTCTAGAGGTCCACAAAAAAAAGGAGCATTCTGGAATTCTTAGGCAAATTTTATTTTCAATACAGGGAACAGAATAACGCAAAATGCACGTGGAATTATACTTATGAAAAATAACAAGCTTACGTAAGGGCCAATGTAACAATAGGAAAGTCCAATTCCCGGACACACTGGTCTACTATGGCAGGTAGTCGCCGGGGCAACAGACCGTGTGTGCAACGGAGCCTGAAATCGACAGTTGTTGGAGGATTCCACACTGCCAGTGTAACTTTTTGGAGTCTATGTCGATGGCCCCATCCACCCGGAGCAGTAGCAGTCATCTGAGCGTATGATTCACCTTTGCCAGCCTGGCCAGTGGGCCTCTTGTAATGCCTCCGCTCTGATCACTCGTTGTTTACGGAGAAAGTAACTTTGGTCAATGACGAATTGACGATGATTGCTGTTGCTTGGCGGCAGGACGGCGGCAACCTGTTCGACGTGATGGCGCCCGTCCTTTGGCCTGTCCTCAAAAGTTTATGCTCATGTGGATTATCAGCACGTAACACTTTTCATTCACCTCTTCTTTCGGATGAAAAGATAAACTACGCGCAGCCACAAAAAAGAAAAAAGCAACCTGTTGATGCGACTCTTGTCGTCATCACGCCTTCCAGAATTTCCATTCCCTCGCCGCCGCTCAATTTTGGCTCAACGCGCCGTGAAGGGGCGCACCAGGCTTCGTTTTTTGCTGTCACGCATGGAAAGGAGGAATGCATCCATCCATCGAAGGTGTTAATGGGCGTCCGCACGGGTAGTTGTAGTACTACCAAAAATAAACGGATGTTCATGTTTGAAGCCAGAGATCGAGGAAGGATTCATCGTCGAACATGAAAAAACAAAGCGAGGGTGGTTCGAGGTCAATCCTAATCAAATCGCGGCCGACAAAAACCGTGACGCACGAGCTGATTACCGAGTGATGGTGCCAGAAAGAAAATATGTTTTTAATTTTGTCGAAACCGGCGTGACAGAACTCCCAGCTGCTGCTGTCACCTCGCGCAGAATCTACTGCTCCACCAAGTCGGCATATGCTCAGCTCAACTGATGCCAAGCAGCCTTGCTCAGTTGCTCGTCCAAGTGTGCCAGTACTGCGCATGTGGCACTCAGTTCAATCCCGGCGAGCGAGCTTTGTTCAAGTGTGTTGTTGCTTTCGCGGTTCTTTAGCTTGGACGTTTGGATCCGATCTCGAAACCAAATTTGTTCACGTTCCTTGTTGCCGATCCTACCTCACGGCCGGATCATTGATAACCCACGTGAACACGTGCAAGCGTGCGCTTTTTGACGAGGTCATTCCGTCATTGTTTACGCTTTTTTATTCGTGCGGCCGGTGTCGCTGGCTCCGTTCGCGACAGCGATCTCCGGAACTTGCCGGGACATGCAGTGCAGCAGTGAAAAAGGATTGCAAGCAAAATGATGTGGCCCGCCTGGCTTGGGTGGAGCCGATAGAAGCCGGGAATGCTGCTCGCAGCTGAGCCCAGGAGGAGGCGGCGGCGACGTGGAGCAAGCCCCCACCACGTGGTAGCTTTTCTCATCTCTCCCTCTATCTCTCTCTGCGCGATTGGGCCCCTGCGGACCTTCTCTGCCACGGTCCCAGACCGCGTGACCGACCCCCCCTCTCGATTGGTATGTGTGCGTGTCAGTTGGTGGAGCCACGTATGGGATGCGTTTGCTCGTCACGCATGCCTCGTGCAACGAAAACACATTTGAAAGGATCGAATTTGAAGATATTTCTTTTGAGATAGTAGTAGTACCAAATTTGGGAGCTTCGTCCGACTTGTCTAGACTAGCTCTACTTTTCTATCGATCTGTACACTGAGGCCTCTGAATCTGATGAGTGACAAAATACATTTGGGAGTATTATTACAGTCAGTATTCACGTGAGACCTATCTAGTCCCTGGTCTATATGGACAAGACGACATATCTGAATTCCCTGCATGCCACGTCAAGCCTCTCCATCGGATCCAGGTATCGAAATCTCAATCCGATCGACAGTTCCGTGCCGTTCGGAAAACCTCATAGCACAACTCTGTGGCACGTAGTAATCCACTGCAGACTGCGTACGTACGTACTAGAATCTATTTCCATCTCGCTAGCTGGCCGCGCCGCACGCGCTGGTCACTCAGGACGATTTGAAGCGAGCAGCGCTAGGCGACAGTTAACGACGTCGCCGCACATACTAGCATCGATCAGTTGTTACAGAGCAGGAGTCGTCAATGACAGCCGTATCCAACATCAACCTGCCGTACGGGCGCCGCTGTACTGCATGATTTAATCTTCCTTCGAGAATCGCGGGCTGCGAGCGGCGACAAAAAGCCACGATCGATCGACAGCCGTGGCCCGTCTCATAATAATGACGCCAGGAGCGCGTCTTGCCGGCGGGGGTTCGAGCCCCCGTCCCGCACCCGACCAGCTGCGATGTTGCGCTGGTCTTGGCGCCTGCGTGCGCCGCTCGCGTCGGGTCCCGGCGTGAGCGAAGGGTGGGGTCCATCCAGTCAAAAAATAATAATAATAATGACGCCATGATATTAGCCGGAGCAGCCTGCCAACCGTATCCGCCGGGGCCTCACCGGACGGTGGCGAAGACGACCGTCCGCGCGCCGTGACAAGAGAGAAGCTCTCGTTGTCAGCCAGGCCGTCGCGAGCCTGCCCTGTTGGTTGGCGTGCGCGGCCAGGAGACGCGCCGGCGGCTCCACCACCTCATCAGGTCGGGCCAGGCTCGCCTGCTCGGTCTTCGTTCTTCTTCCATCCTCTTTTGTCCGCTTCCTTCATTCCTTCCTCGGCGACGGCGGCACGTCCGGTGCGCGTACAGTACATTCGATTCGTTTACAGTGGGCTTTTTGTGCTTCCTCTCCCTCTTCTCTTTTGTTTTTTACTTCTACTGCTACAAGACTGGGTCCTGGCATGTTTTTTTTTTTTGAATCGTCCTGGCATGGTTGTTTTACTTGGTGTCACACTACTCCTAACTGAAAAACGCAATGGTGCGAGTCTTGGCGTTTGGCAGCGAGGCATAGTGTACGGCTGGCAGGAGTGGCAGGTTGTGTAGGTGTGGTGGGGGTCCTCGTCGTTGCACCTGAAAAAAATAAAATCAAGAGATTCCTCTGCTGTTTCTGGCTGGCTGATGGCAACGTCCGATTTCCGTAATCATTTGCCTGGATTTGTCTATTTCTATTTGTATCTCGACAAGCACAGGTTTAATTAGCTGGTTAGTAATTACTCCTACTTGGTTCATCATCATGGACCTTCACAGTAGTTGAAAGCTGGTTACTTCGGAGCGAGCTTAGTGGTACTGGTTCATGCATGCATGGACCTCGCCAGTAGCCGTCACCTCCTCGAGGGGTTTGAATCGAAGGCTGGACAAGCGGACAACGCGCGCCCAGCGGTAACCTCGTCCATGCATGCAGTGCATCTGGCCTGGGACGATTTTGACAGCATCTACAAAATGTTATCATGGTCTGTTGTTTTGCACCCCAAGTCAAGTACTTGGCGATCTTTGATGGGCTACTAGTTGGTGTTATATAGTGATGATATTGTTGCTTTCGCTAGCTACCTCTCGTATTCTTGATAGCCAAGTTCTTTTATCAAGATGGACAACGAAAGGCACCCGCTGTCAAACTCTAGTAACCAATCATCAGGGCCTAGCAAATTTGGTTCATCCACTTTCACGGATGAAGCAACCAGTCCGAGTGCCCGGCCAGCCTATCATCTGGGATTACAGTATATTGCAAGTGACTGAGATCTTGCATACTGTATCGTAACTATGTTGACCCCTGCAGAAATCGAGAGGCGAGACCGGACCTTTATGAACAACAGCTGTACCCTTCCGTTTAAGGCATGGAGTCACTGTACGCCTGTACCACGTCGGTTACTCGATCAGGCTGGTAATTAAAGGATGATCTGAAACGAAAATGGGGTCCTGCTGGCCGATCACATGGTGGTCCGGGCTCCCGGGCACCCGGCCTCCCAAAGAGTTGGCAGGTTCGCAGCTGGCTCGCTCACATGGACCGCGCGTACGTGGTGACACGCATCCGCGCGTACGAACGAGCACAGGAGATGCTACGATCCAGGACACGAGGCATTAAACCGTGCATGGCAGCGTCCACTTTACTCTAATCCACAGGAGTACTGCGCATGACATGCTCCTGAGTAAAACGAATGAATGTGGTAGGTGTGTTTTGTGCCGTTGTGGGGGGAGGAGATGCGCCAGGACCGGAGTCATGGACCTCGTGGCCTCGTCATGGCCATCACTGCGTTTTCCGCACCAGAAATGGCCTTGTGGTCCATTGCCGCGCGGCCGGCATGAACGCGCGCGGCATGTTTCAACCAAACTTTCTGTCTACTCGCCTGTGGTAGTATTACGATTAGTAGCAGTAACATGAATGCTGCGCCATGTGTTTCAACCAACCCTTCTGTCTAGGTCCAGCGCTATATATTGGATTAGCAGTAACATGAATGCATATGCATGGTCAGGCCAGTACGTGATCGCAATGCTTCGTCTCGGCAAGTGATGAGTGGCAGGTCAATGATACAGATTATGGGTAGAATAATCAATTGGGCAACGGATCTAGCGAATCGGCTATACAGCGTCAGCACAGGAGTATTATGTCTCGATCTCGCTCCCCACGCCTTGGAGGATACGGTGTATAGTGTATATAGTACCGATTATATATACTTTGAAATATTTTACCGGCCGGCGTTGTCTGCTCGATCTACCCGCCCCTAACACTCAACAGCGAACGAACGAGGTATAATAGTAGGGGTAGTAGTATTTGTCAGCGTCCGGCCTGGTTTTCCACTTGCCAGAGCGGACAACACCACCGCAGCGCCCGCCCATGCATGTCGCCTCTAGTTCTTAATTTTATTGCTGCTACGTTTTCTCGCGCATGTAATTTTGTCCAAATAATAACAAGTCTCCGATCCCTAGCTAGTGGCGGCTTTTGTCGATCTCTCCGTGATCTTTCGTGACATGGACAATGGAAAGCAACTGTCGAATGTCAACTCTCGCTGGTTACCCACGAATCAGTAGCTAGGTTGTCTAAATTTTTTTCTTAGCTATAACCATATATGACACAACAGGTTACCCAGGTTAAGTTCTGGACAATATGGATGTTTATCAGGTACCGAAACCATTCCCAATCGTTGAGCCGGACGTAGCAGAGGCAGCAGCGCATCATATATATACATCATGAAGTGGACGTACAGTATTCGCGCTCCGAAATTGAGAGATCACGACTTCTTCATGGTCATGGACACCAGCCCGGGATTGTAGTCATTGGACGCCAGGTACGCTCGGCCATGCACGTGGTGGTCTCCCGGTCCCGGCCGGGCTCCCCAATTGAGCCCTAGTGGGCACCATGGATGAGCGCTCCGGCGATCGGTGGTGCGGCTTCTCAGGTGATGATGGACAGCGGCGGTGCCTGCTCCCTCACATGGAACGCGACAGGCGAGAGAGAGAGATGATGGGCAAGCACGCACGCACGAGAGATGCGACCGCGCGTGTTCGGTGCGTACCAGGAGGGAATCTGAAATGTTGATATGGACGACGGCACGCGTACGTACTTACGTACCCGCACCGTGGTACGACGACATGATTCGCATCCGCCTGCCGATCGATCGAGAGCTGGACGGGTGATGGAGCGCGTGGAAGCTGTGGTGGTAGGTGCGGCGGCAGATCGATCAAGCATGAGCTGGAAACATTTTATTTCTTCCCTTGACGTGTCACTGACCGTTCGTTACAACTGCTACGTACGGGCCCGGTCGAGGGACAGCATTCGTGGTGGAACGGCGTCGTGCCATCGTCGCGCGCGCGCGGAACAGAGATGCTTGCGTTCAACAGCCATCTGTTGTGGCTTTTGTCATAGTCTGATCCCCGACCTGGACGCTGCGGTAAGAGCAGTATGCGGCCTGCAGGCGTCCGGCCGCCAGAGCAGACAACACCGCCGTCGCGCCCATGCCGCCGTGCTCGATCGATCGCGCGCCAGCGAAGCCACACCGCATACTAGAGCGCAGGTTTCGCGTCCCGAGGAGAGCCATCCCTCCGACGACGCAGCAGGCGCTTCCAAGCTCCCGCCTCCGGCGCGCGTCGGGCACGGGCGCACCACGCACCGCCGAGCCTCGCCATGTTCTCTTTTTTTATTCTATCGTTCCCCTCACCCGATCACACCGTGTGTTTGGGCACACGGTGTGATCGAAGCAGGCTGGCGCGGTTACACGAATCGAAACGGATGCCTCGTCGACCTCAATTTTGGCCAAGCAGGCGACGGCTTGATACAGTGAATAGTACTACGTGCTTTCCAGCGCGGATTTGGTACTTACTGATCGAAACAAATTTTTGGGCGAGCAGATCAGACCCTTGCTCCTGTCAAGTTCTGAAACAGCAAGTCTGTGAAACTCTGAGAGGTTGCAAGAAATTGTCACGAATCCCGAGGCCAACTTGAAAAATGAGGCCGGAACGCAAGCGAATGACACCAGCCCAGAGCCCACTGCTCTCCACAAACCAGAGCGCGCACAAGGTGCCAGCTAGCCACTTCGGCGCTGTTTAGTCCCACCTCGCCACTTAGCACAGATCCCAACCAGCTTAAATACGGATTCCCCACTCGCTGCCTCGCCGAGCTGAGCAGCGCCAGCTTGTCACCCGAGCGGGGGCATTAAGGTGGTGCGGATGTCATGTGTGGCGCTTGGGTCTGGGTCTGTGGTTGCAATCTGCGGCCCGCCCGTTCCAAGTTGCGTAGTGGGCTGCGGACGCTTTGGCGAAGGCCTTGGCGTCTCAGCACCTAGAGTGGCGGGCAATGCGTGAGGCTGGCTTCACAGAGCAGCGAATACCGCCCGCTTCCAACGGTGGAAGGATAACGGGCCGCTGCAACGCAGGCCCGCTTAGGCCCAACCGCCCTCTTTGGCAGACCACCATCTTTTTTAATTTTCCCCTTAGTTTCTTTCTATTTTTTCCCACCATCCTTCTATACAAAACGTCTCCAGCATATGTGACTGAGTTTGCTACCATGATAATTCTACGTGGTTTTCTTCTATTCTTTCTTTTAAAAAAAAACAGCAAAGTTGCTCTTCCGTCTTATTAAAATGTCACCAACATCTCTAGCTAAATTTCTATCAACCTGCGTTAAAATATTACCATATGGTGTTAATCATAAATGTCTAGATGATACGGGCGACTATCTACATTTTAGTTTGCAGTGTCACCTTAATGTTCCATTTTTTTTTTGCGAGGGACACCTTAATGTTCCATAACTCACCAGTAAATGTGGTTTCATTTTCTCGTACTCTTTTACAACTTTTTTTCTCCGATGGGGATTTATAACTTGTGATTATTAGTTGGATGGTGATTTGCGCCTGCAGATTTCACGTGTGACCAATTAATGGTAACTTATACTCTATTAATTTCATTTTGTGGAAAAACATTGCAGAAAGACGTTTTTTTTCTTCAGTTTCAGAAATTCATTTGATTAATAAAAAGTTGTGCTTCGAAAACAATCAATTAAGTCCTGGTTCTAACTTGTACCGAGCATATCTTCTTTGTTGAGTGTGGCCTCAATAGGCCGCTCATATCCATGCAGTTTCTCATGAGTGCTAGAGGATGCTTCGGGAGCTCTTTCTGCCCGCACTTCACTGCCAGGTGAGTTGACAAGGTGATGATGTCTCAGACTTTCCTTTTCGTGGGATAGTTCTGTATTGCCAATTCAGTATAAATATGAGTCTAACCCATGACGATGATTTCACAACTTCATTGAATTGCTGGATAAAGAGATATAGCAAAAGGTGAGAAACTTGGGTAGCCAAAGTGGATCTATTCATCTTTTATTCCGCGGATTGCTTTGGGCATTTTTTGACTTCTAACTGAAGCTAGGTTTTTATCTGAGTGCATAAGTTGGGATTGCTAGAGCTAAACTTTAACGTAGCGCAATGGTATTGTGGACTAGATAAGATGCTGGTGGTAGAATATGAAAAATATTTCCCTAGGAGATCATCTCTACTCGATGAGAATGAGAAATGTATAATTGATAGTTTAAAGTACATGATGTATTAGTTAATATAATGAAATGATTTTTAGGCAAATTGGGGAGGGGTTAATAATTTTTTATAACAATCTCTCATTTTTAAAATAATAATTACATCTCCTTTATACATGTGTGTTACAAGATTTATTGATTTACAAAGATAATGAATCAAAAGGGATATCTTACGTTTTTTTGTCTTACATCTTGTCATACAACATAAATCAACAAGTGAATCAGTAATATTCTCTTAAGTCTTATTGTTTTAACAAATATGTCATTGTTGACTAAATTAAGATGTTTTTGTTATCCATTTGGAATTTTGTTATCGTCTCTATGGCAAATATCATTTTAGCCTTTTAGACACGTACGTGGCAAACGTGCATTAATACTAGTGTTCCAACATTGATCCACATCTAACTAACGTGATCTTTCACATCAATGTTCTAACAACCGGAATACTCTTCCTCGCCCAAAAAAAAAAAAAAGCAGCCAGAATACTCTCTTAAAGCCCGTGATTCATCCAAAACTTCTCAGGAACCACTGGAAACAAGGCAAGAGAAAAAAAAATGATCAGCCGGGGGAAAAAGTAAATCCCAATTAAACAATAAACACAAGCGCTTCGCACTGGCAGACTGGCTCCAGTTGAGAACAGCACACATCCAACGTGAGATGACATCCAACGTGAAATTGAAATCCTCTCCGCAAGTTCACGAGACCGCTCAAACGCGCCCGGCCCCTCGCTAACGGTCGAAAGAATCGCCCCGTCCATCCCGCGCCCCGCGCCCACATCAACCGTCCAGATCGGCCCCTCCCGGCCGGAACCGAGGGCAGTTTCGTCCGACGCGGAAGCCTCTCGCGTCCTCGTCCCCATTTAACCCCGGCCCGAGCCGCGGGGCGCCGCCCAATTCGAAATCTCAAATCCTCCTCCGCGTTTTCCCCAACCCAACCCAGCACCGCAGCGCTCCTCCACGCCTCCATCCCCAGCCCTCTGGCCTTCTCGAGCGGCGGCGGACGGCGATGGCGGCGACCAACATCGGCATGATGGACGGAGCCTACTTCGTCGGGCGCAACGAGATCCTCGCGTGGATCAACACCACCCTGCAGCTCGGCCTCTCCAAGGTCGAGGAGGTAAGCGAACGCCTCGCCCGGTTCCTTCTCGTTCCCGATCTCGGGGTGGTTTCCGTTCGCGACGGTGTGGATTCGCCGGAGGTTCTCCTAGATGGATCTGCGGGCGGTGTTTGAGTTGCGCGTCCAGGAATTCTTCTCTGTCTGTTTGCGTTCGGGGCTAGTTTCTAAAAGGGGCTTGGTGTGGTGACCTCGCAGGCGGCGTCGGGCGCGGTGGCGTGCCAGCTGATGGACGCGGCGCACCCGGGGGCGGTGCCCATGCACAAGGTCAATTTCGACGCCAAGACGGAGTACGACATGATCCAGAACTACAAGGTGCTGCAGGATGTCTTCAACAAGCTCAAGATTACCAAGGTGAGATTGGTTTCGTCCCTCCCCCCTCGCCCCTCCCCTTGAATGACCACCTGTGTGAGAAGAAACTTGGTCGTATTTGGTTGCTGTACCTGTGTGCTCTGATTGTTCAGTTCAAATGAGAGTTTGGTTCAGATCTTGTGATGTGACCTGTGCCCATGTTGTTTTTCTTCAGTACCTTAGTTTCTATAGCGAGCATTATTCTGTCCAAACAATGAGGATGCTAGATTCATTAGTTTTAGAACACTGAATTGGCCTTTCATCAATGCCAATTCATTTGATGGATCCCCTGTTTAGATTGCTTCTGGAATCTTTATTTTTCCCTGTTTTATTTTTTCTCATCATCATACTGTGAGTCGCACGGGTTTACTTGTTTGCTATGATTTACCATGCCTGCGTTGTGCCGTAGCATTAGACCACAATGTGACAGGAAGACACTGCCAGTTCTAGATCCTGTCCTGCCATGAAACTCTGGAATCATGAATTAGTATGTTTTATTTTGCTAGGTTTTGTTTTGGTTGAGGTTATTAGTAGTTCCCACCAGTTGCTAATTCAAGGCGAATGTTAGTGCTAGAACTTATTTTGTTTCTTCCTTTTGCGAATTACCACAGCACATTGAAGTGAATAAGCTCATCAAAAAAAGACCTCTTGACAATTTGGAGTTCATGCAATGGATGAAAAGATATTGCGATTCTGTCAATGGTGGGTTCATGAGCAGGTAATCACTGATCTGGTCCCTTGCATTTGTAGCCTGCAGGTCAATTTAATCGTGAGCGGTCCTTAGTGTTGAGTTTTCTTTAGTACCACCAATTGAAAGCAAGCTATATTTTGAGATATAAATATCTAGTCAAGATCTCTGAATGCTTACATTTTGTCGTTATGGTTTGGATGTCTCACACCAGCTACAATGCTTTGGAGAGAAGGGAAAACAGCAAAGGAGGAAAAGAAACCAACAGAAGGGCATCGGTGCCCTCTCAGGCAGCAGCCAAGTCTGCATCCGCCAGCCACAGAGCTCAAGTTTCATCACATGGAGCCAAGCGAGCAAATGGACATGTGTCCAGTACGCCCCAACGGAGTGCTAAGACTCCCACCCCTGCCAACTCTGGAGGACCTGCTTATGATGAACAGGTGAGCCGTGGTAGTCAACCCGTGTGAATTTTACACCTAACATTCTTCTCGGATTGCAAAGGTTGGTAGACTGACACCAAGACGTTAATTGCAGATCACCGAGCTGAAGCTCCTGGTTGATAGCCTTGAGAAGGAGAGAGATTTCTATTTCTCCAAGCTGCGGGACATCGAGATCTTGTGCCAGAACCCAGAGATTGAGCACGTGCCGGTAAGTAGCTAGAAGGCTATTGTTAAGAGCCTTCTGAACAATTATGTCAGTACACTGATCTTGCATTTGCCAGAGTAATGGTACGCTGATCCAAAATTTTATCCTGTACTCTTAGGTCACTGCTATTCACACCATACTCTACGCATCGGAGGATGACCCCGCGACGGAGGCCGAGGCTCAGGCGATGGTTTCGCAGCAGCAGAACCAGCAGCAGCAGCCGGCGCTGAGCCCCATCCTGGAGGCGTCCGAGGAGAGGCCCAGGCACGAAGCGGCGCACAAGAGGAAGAGCATCTCGGACATGGAGGAGTTTGAGATGGCAGCGGCGAGCTCGAGGCCGAGGCTCTCCGACATCTCGGACGTGCAGCTGTGCGGATCCCCGCTGACGAGTTTCAGTTGAAGAAATTGCCGTTTGTCTGCAGGGTGAATGTGGGGCTGCTGTCATTGCTGTTATGACCTGGTCTTTTGTGACATGGAAACTAGTTTTATCTGTGTTCGGCTTGTGGTTTCTTTTGTTGGTGGTATTGTCTAGTGCATCTGACACATTATATGCCACAGAATTTGTGGCTATTTGCTACACATTAAGCATATTGATATGAGCCTATTGTGACTGTTTAGAACATGCTTGCTGTCTAAGAAAAATATGCTTAATTGCCATTTCGGTAGAAATGATGTATTCAGGTCTCATGTCAATTATCTAAAAATAATAACTAATGGTGCCACAATTGCTTCCGCGTAATAAAAATGCTAAAGAAAAATTAATGTATGCATACCGTGCATAATTAAGATAACATGAATTTTTGCTTTGCTTAGTGCAAAAAACTGACGGGGGTGAATAAAATGACATGCGTTTTTTTTTGTGAAAATAAAATGATAGGCGTTGGTTAGTGCCTCAATTAGAGAGCAACAGAATGAATGGCACGTGTTTGTTGTACAAGTTACGGGAGGAATCCGTCTGTGAATGGCGCATGGAGACACATCTCAAATTGCATTTAATAGCTACTCAACAAACAAATTACATCAGCAAAAAGACATCTTGTTCCCTATTTCCCTCCCATGCCAAGGGAAAAAGCAGAAAGACATCTTGTTCAGCTCGTCAAATGGGTTTCTCCATTAATAAATAGATCTATTCTGCATCAACAAAAATCTGCGAGGCAGAAATGTATAAGCAATCATGCAGAAGTGCTGGTTGCAGCAAGAGAATTGGAGGATGACTTCACATGATCCCTGCTAGTTACCTCTATGTCTGGCAAAGGTTCGTAGTACTTCTTTTCCTGCACGGCATACATGGTGATTCCGGATATTTTTTGCACGCCTAGCTGGGTGGCGACCAAACTCTGCACAAGGGTATACACTTTATTGCCATAATATACACAAAAGGAAAACTATTAAACTCTATTTGCAGAGAAAAGACCAGAACATGCTTCTGAGCTAGACTACTGTGCTAAGACAAGGTTAATAATAAGTAATCCCTCCATTTTTTAATATATGACGCTGTTGACTTTTTTCGTTACATTGACCATTCGTCTTAGCTATTTGTGTAAATAGCTAAGTGTATAAGTTAACCTTAAAGTGCTTTTGATGATGAATCCAATGATATTCATTTCACATTTGAAAAGTAATTATTTAAATATATATTGTTAGTCAAAGTTCAACAGAAAAGTCAACGGTGTCATATAATTAAAAACGGAGGGAGTACTAATTATAATAACAGGCTGCTACTGACTTTGATTGCATCCTTTCACTTCAAGCATTTCTTTTTGCAAAGCCAATACTAAAATTAATACCATGTGAGAAGTTGATTTCTCATTTATTTGAAACACTAGACTTCTGGGTGGCAGTAAGTACTCATTACTACACAAGTATCATCACTTCCAGATATCTGATTTGTGAAAAAGCCAATAGAAATGCACGGAAATTTAAGTTATGAATCCAGGCGATTTCCTCACCATATCAAATTTTATGGACTTGAAAGCCTCAACCAATGGCAAAACCTGTGAAACAGTTACAGAAGAAATATGAAAACATGATATACAACCTTTTTTTAATTAGAAATAGGGGAGGAAAAGACCGTACTTAAGGAAATAGTTGCATCAAAGTGCCAACATTTTGATATATAACATTTTCTACCGTTTGTCCATTAAAGAATAAATCAAGAGGAAAGTTTAGCAATGTAAATTTACTATTATCAGAGTGGGGGACAACAGCTATCTTTCAGTTGTACACATGGAATTCTCCATATCAACAAGTTGCGCCTACTATGTACGTCCTATCACTAAACCTATAACCCAACTAAGTGTTATATCTTATATGAGCACAGCAAAATAAAGGGACCATGAAAAATAAGCAGAATACCAATCGCAGTTTCACAGAATAATTGTTTAAGAACTTAGAAAATCCCACCAAAGGCAAACTCTAACATCGGTTCGTCTATTCAGATATAGTCTAGACTTGTGCCATGATAAACACAAAATAACATCAAGAGAATCAACTAACCAGCTTCTGTAATCCATTGATTTGAACAGATCTCTCTCCAGTGGACATGCCTGGGGCTAGAAAAACTTCAAAAGGGCCAACAGTTTTGTCTGTTTGGTTTGTAAGGCACAGATTGACCTGAAGATAACAGTGTACATAAGACAGCAGCATTGGGGAAAAAATAAAAAAGAAAGATATTGTGTGATGCACGATCATATAGAACGCATTCGCACCTCATGCATTGCGATAGACAAGTCATGGAGAAACAAAATGGGATTATTTCAGGTTCTTTTCAAACCCAACCGAAAGTCTGAAACTAAGGTGATTAAGAATGCATCTATCTTCCATGGTTGCCATATCATAATCTTCTAGTTGATTCAACAAGACAACAGTGACGAAAAAGGTAAGTTACAGGTTACGGAGTACAAACTTTGAGATACTGTTGCTGAGACAAAGGAAAACAACCGTGCCAAAGCAAAACATACCCTCCACCATCTTGATGACAATATCACATTACAGTGAGCGAAATATAATTTTGAAGATAGCATCAATAGTACAATAGAATTCTAGTAAGTTAGCCTGATCCATGAGTTCAGATCTAAAGTTGAGGCTGTTTGTAACTCTTAAACAGAAAGAAAAGGACTGGCTCTAGGCCACCATAAAAGTGAATGACTTGAAAGGGGCAATAATGATACAGAAAAGGAATTCTAAAGAGCTTGCACATGCTTTGCCTTCTGAAAGGTAAAGTATGGTATAGTTGTAATTATGCAAGATACAATGAGAAAATGGAGACAGATTGGCTCAATTACATAACAAAAAGCAGTGCAAGCAAAAAGCCTAAGATGAACACTGGGCAAAACACAGAAACTATTGCATTTTCGAAGTTAGCTCTTCATCTAAACAACATTCCCCAGTAGTTTACCATAAATTGTTGCCAAGGTAAAATATCTCACATGTCAAATAACTGTATAAGACAACTATACAGGTAACTTTAGAAGAAATGCTAATCAAGGTTTTACCATAAATGGTATTTCCACATATATGATAGGTGGAACTTTCATAGCACGAAGATCGACATCTTTGCTTGCAGTGGGCTGCCAGAAAGAGAGTTACAAAAATCATGCATAATGAAATCAATTCAATAATAAGAGAGCAAAACAAAATAAACTTCGGCTCGATATCACTGTAATTAACAGAAGTAAAATCTAATACAGAACACAAAATAGTTGAAACCAGAAGCGGGAACTTCACTAACAGTGCTATGAATGTTTTGAGTTTGCAAGCGGCCTGGTTCACCCAGATTTGTACGCCATGTTATCTGAAATTTACCAAGTATACTGCTTCCCTCTGATTTAGATTGACCAGACTCATCAGATGATGATCTGAGCTGATAAAGGTAATTGTATATTCCGCCCCCAGCTCTGATGAGAACCGGTTGTTTGCAGAGGTCCCTGCATGAAAAATGGAATCCAAATCAAATATTTGGCTTAGTCAAGCATCAATTTTCATTGACATGATAGCTTAGAGAACAAACATGCCAATCAACATGCTCACATAACCAAACTGTATTTTTCTAAACAAATCTAGCTTTTCAGAGCTTGAATTACCCTATGGTAGACTTCACTGCTGAGGGATGTTCATCAGCTTCTAATCTTGTAGCTCTCCATTGTTGGGCAGGTTCAAAATCAACTTGATCCATGTAAAGATTAGATTTTGTATGGTTCTCTATGCAGGCTTCCAGATATGTAATGTCCTGTCAACATATATTAACTATATATAGTTGAAGACAGCCATGTTGACTCAACAAGTGGGTAGCCAGAGAATAAAAAACAAATAGAATACACATTAATGTTTCTTAAAAGGGAAATGTGTCCATCTCTAGAAGATCATTTGAGAAACCAAAATACAGATAAAATAGAAATGGAATATGAGGCTTCTGCATTTGTTGTGATAAGAAACATGTGAAAGAACCAAAACCACTGTACTGATGATTACAGAGGAATGGGCTAGCAAGAAGCACTACAGAAAATCATGGTAAATACAAGAACTATTCAATAAGTTGCTAACCATGTTTATCTTCAATAACATACACCTATGATATCTCTGAAATGCATACACACTTAATGAAAAGACTTACAATCACTTTTTGCAGTTGCAAACAAGAGGTAACCTACCTTGATGGTGCGAACCTGAAAAGAAAACAAGGTGCACACAAGTTATCGATATGACTTTCCTATAAGCTAAGTCTGCTCTATCAACCATGAGATTGTGATACAAAGATATACACTGAATGCAGATTGGGCAGAACTAAAATACAACTAGTTACCTTTGTTCTGACAGACAATGGGTTTGAAACAGTGAACTTAAAGAACTGGGGAAGATATTTACGCTCTCCATCACCATCATTATATAAAGCAGTACATACAAGTCTGGATTCAATCACCATGTGAGAAAAATTAACCACGAAGATTGGCTGGCAAAAAGAATCAACATATACATAACATGGAAATGAGGGATTAAAAGGAAGGGGAATTTACGTATGCGCTCCAAGTTCCTTGACATCATGCTCCACAATGAAATCATATCTGCCCCCTGATCTAATCGACTCAACAGGGGATTTCGATGTATCCAGAAGAAGTATTCTTTGTCTCTCGGTTTGTATTTCCGCCTAGTGAAAGTAGAGTGCCAGTTAAACCTTTTATGCTGGAATAAGACAAAGTAATTGAAACTAGTATTGGACTTTTAAATGACTGGACATTTTTTTCCGTCTATTGTAAGGAGTGTGCAGTGATTCTCATATATGAATGTAATAGATACAAAAATTTACACAAGTTCTCACCAAAGGCCTCTACAGTTACAAGCCTTCACATATAACACAAAGTAGTAATACTGCAAAACAAGGTGAGATATGCTGCAGAGGAAATCTTGATCATAAGAGGAAGGTCATGAAGTTGTATGAACATTTAGGCTTGATCATAAGAGGAAGGTCATGGGTTTTCTATTCTTCTTTGACATGCTCATAACTCATTAATGAAAAACGCTGAGAAACAATTAATTTATTACTCTTAAACCTCAAGGTAGTAGTGTACCACAAGTTTTGACACAGAGCTAGCCTCGGTACAACACTAGAGCGGCAGCTGGAGCTAGGCCAAACACGGATGTCCAAACCTTACCAATCCGACAATCCCATCCTCTAGCAGACTAGCACAAGTTTTTACTTTAATTGCTATTGAACTTCTAATCATTTTGACTCACTTTATACTGAGGTAAAGTAACAAGTGAGCCGATCAATCTAGGAATCCTGTGCAGCAACACTCGATCAGAGATGTTGATACTAGAACAAACCAGAAACCAAGCAGTTTACTGATTGTCCTTAAAACAAACACACAAATAAGTTTCGCCCCAAATTAATCCAATTTGCCAGAATTGACCCATGAATTCAAATGCATTTCTAAATTGGTCGGTGAAAAAAGCTCTTGGTGGATCCAACACCTTGATGACGACGTCCCTGGCCTCGAAGCTGGAACTGTTGTTTATGCTGATGTAGCTGCAGAAGGTCTCGCCCAAATAGATCGCCCTAGTCAAACACAAGCACCGCAGCTGATCAACACCAGCGATCGCCGCACCTAGAGCAGCACAGAACACTCCAGAATCGAGATTCGGGATGGAGAGGCGAACCCGAAGGACTGCGGGAGGACGAGGAGCCCCGGGAGCGCGAGAGCATCAGCGGGGTCGCGGAGGAGGAAGCGGTCGCGGAAGCTGAAGTCCCCAGGCACGGCGGCGGCGGAGTCCACTGGGTGGAGGAGGCGGTGCAGGAAGTCGGCGGCCGCGGACGGGTCGGGCGACGTGAGCGCGTCCTCCGGGAGGAAGACGTCGCGCGGGTCGAAGCGGAGCAGGGCGGCTGGGTCAGGCTGGAGCGAGGGACGGGACAGCCGCATCACGCGGAACGCCAGCGAGTGGTTCTGCTGCCCCGCTGCGGCGGCGGCCGGGTCTGGTGCCCCGCCGCCGCCGGAGACACCGGTTGCGTGCCGGCGTAGGGCGACGCCATCACCGGAGAACGGGGCCACAGGGGCAGAGATCTGGACGCGGCTTCGTTTCGGAAATCTGCGCGCTCGCGGCAGCTGAGCCCAGGGACGGCCCCGATTCGTTCCTTGAAACCGGGAGACTTGATAATTGATTAACCATTGGCCCTATTGTTCCGATGAAGAGAACAACCTATAATTAGCTTTTCGGGAAATTTTCAAACAAATAATTTCAACGAAATCTTTCAATTTCTTATTTTGTTATGTTCAACTTTATGTATTCCTCTATCCGTAGAGTACATTGAATGTACAGAAATGGCTATAACAGAGTTTCTGTTATTCGTATTAACAGCTACTCTAGGGGGAATGTTTTTATATGGTGCTAACGATTTAGTAATAACTATCTTTGTAGCTCCAGAATGTTTCAGTTTATGTTCCTACCTATTGTCTGGATATACCAAGAGAGATCTACAGTCTAATAGTCTAATGAAGCTCCTATGAAATATTTACTCATAGGTGGGGCAAGCTCTTCTATTCTGGTTTATGGTTTCTCTTGGCTATATGGTTCATCTGGGGGGAGATCGAGCTTCAAGAAATTGTGAATGGTCTTATCAATACACAAATGTGTAACTCTAGAGGTAGGAATTTCAATTGCGCTTATATTCATCACTGTAGGACTTGGGTTCAAGCTTTCCCCAGCCCCTTTTCATCAATGGACTCCTGACGTCTACGAAGGAGTGTGGTTCGTTCGACAAATTCCTACCTCTATATTATATCTATCTCTGAGGTGTTTGGGTTTTGCAAAATTTTCAATGAATTTGAAACCACAGGCACAGGTTAAAACTGTCATTTTTCTTCGAACGGAGCAACGTCTGCACTCCTCCATGCACGGATGCGCTTTACAAATCGTTCAGGAAACAATACCTGGGGTGTGTGATTTAGACTTACGGTCTGTTTGGATGTAGATATTGGAGGCCTTGGAATTGAATTGAGTTCAATACCAAATCAGCCTAGGCATTGAAATGAGCTCAATGCCAATTGTGATTGTTTGGATGTAGATGGACTTGAGGGCTAGAATTCAACTCAAGGGCTGAATCCGACGATGGAACTCAACAACACGATGGAATTTTCGTGTTCTTGTTCCACCATTGCGCTGCAAATTTGAAAGGATCAAGGGCACCGAGGGGGGGGGGGGGTGAATCGGTGTGTCAACAATTTCTCCCAAACGTACTTTAGGTGTGAAGCTAGCACGACTAGATATGGTGATAACAAAAGCAAACGATGCGCGCACACAATCTAGTCTATGCACAAGCAACACCCTAGCAAGCAATTCTACCAAGTAGTAAAGAGACAACCTATCAAGCAATTCTACTAGCACAAGAAGTAAATGCGGAAACGTAAATGCTAGTATGTAAAGGAGATAGGGATAGCAATGCTCATGATTTTTCCCGTGGTCTCGAAAGGATGGCGCCTTCCCCTACTCCACGTTGGGTCACTCCCGCCGGAGTCTCGACCCCGTCCCTCCGCTCGAAGGCGATCCCTCCTAGAGCACACTTCACCCTCCGAGTGAAGTCGCGGGCACGTCCCGCCGGGCTCGATCCCGGGTACTCTTCCGGAGGTAAGGCTCCGCACGTGATGCGTGCCAAAGGGCGCTCCACTAGTGATGCTTCTTTCGCACGGGAAGCTCCAAGACCGTGTACAAACTTGTGTTAGCTTCCACAATCTCCTTGGACAGCTCAACACCAACGCCTAACCGGTCTAGGCCTTGCCATAGACCAAGAGTAACAGCTCAACTTGACTCCCTCAAGCACTCCCTAGCCTAGAGATCAATGGATGCAACTTGTTACTCTCTCAAGCACTAGGATCACTCCAAATCCTTCTCAAGTGCTTCCTCTTCTTGCTCTTGGCTTCTCCCTGTCTTCCTCAACTATTCCAGTGGCCAAGAGACCCTCAAAGGGGTAGGTAACCAGCTATATATAGGCCTCCAACCTCAAACTAGCCGTTACCAAAAAGCAGTCTGTCGATACAGTCACCGTAGGAACCACCGTATCATACGGTGACTGTAGCACCGTATCATACGGTGACTCCTTTCTCACCTGCCAGAGCAACTCCAATCTCTGGTCTTCATCTTCTTGGGTTCACCGTATCATACGGTGACACCCACCGTATCATACGGTGACTTCTTCTCTTCAGCTTCCAGCCAACTGTCAAGTCTCTGGAAATCATACGGTGACCACCGTATCATACGGTGACCACTCACCGTATCATACGGTGACTCCACCTTCTCTGTTAGGTCATCACCTCATCTGGACTTCTCTCCTCGCAGTCACCGTATCATACGGTGACTGGCACCGTATCGTACGGTGGCTTCTGCTGAAGCTGATCTTGATCTCCTCTTCGATCCTCGACTCCAACTTCATCCTTCTTGGTTCCTTCACTTCTTCTCTTCTACTCCAAGTGTCCGAGAGACTCACATTTGCATCCAAAGATCTCTACACTATTGAGTACCTAAGAGAACCAACTTGAACCCTCTTGATAGTCCGGTTTTTCCTATGGACTCAAGCTATCATCTAACCAAGCAACACTCGCTTGGTCTAGCATGTCCTTAGCCTTGATCCATATCTTCTCCGCGACTCCATCAAGTCCGTTCTTGTGTCGATGAAGGCAACCAATCATCCTTGACGTTTGAATTAGGGTGTGTCGGCGTACACCACCAACGGACGGAGCTTTCTTCATATGTGACCATTGATCAATATCCTACATGGAAATGTTAGTCACATACATAAGGGTCATCCAATCACCAAAACATTCATACCTTTGGGGTTTCCAAACACTCCAATGGCCATGAAGCTTACAAAATTTCATCTAGTTTCAACTTTTTTTCAAAATTTCTTTTTTTTTTTTGAATTTGGAATTTGAAAACCGGACCGGTTTTTTTCGGTAACCGGTCCGGTTACCGGCGGTTTTGCAATCATATTTTTGTTTCAAATTTTCATTTTTTTTGAATTTTGATTTCGAAACTGGACCGGTCCGGTTTTTTCGATTTTTCCGGTAACCGGTCCAATTACCGACAGTTTTGCAATCATAATTTTTTTCAATTTTTTAAAATTTTTTTCATTTCTTTTGAATTTTGAATTCGAAAACCCGCAATCCGTCAATGCCACTGAATTCAGAGGGTCGGGCCTTAAATTGTGGACAGGCAACTCAGTTATGTTTCAATGCCATGGAATCGGGCCTCCAATGTCAATTCCTAATTCCGGCGACATCCAAACACGGGAATTGACTAAGCCCAATACTAATTCCTAATTCCAGCTCTTAATTCCAACATCCAAACGCTACATTAGAGGCATCAAGTCCTGCGTATTGATGAGCCATCAAGCAGCTTCAGATAGTGAAAGCATAGATTCAAGTAGTCCCAAGAAACAAATGTTCGGGTTTCACATGGTTATAGCTCCAAGGTCACTCCAATTAGCTTGTGCAAAATAGCAGATTTCTCCTCAAAATTAGCTTGTGCAGCAACTGAATCCGTTGTAGGATAGCAAGTGACTGACAGTTTAACACCTTCCGGCTCCTGTTGTTCACTTCACCAACATTCGTGCCAAACTTTGCCCGGTGACCGGCATACAGGTCATAGGAGCAAGGTTTTCAATCCCACAGTAAACCGGTCGGTCCGATTTACCCGGAACACCGGTTTTTTGTTTTTAAAATTCAAAAAAATTTGAAAAATTGAAACGAAAAATATGTAAGAAAACTAGACGCAATTTGCAGCGCCATGGTGGAACATGAATACGAAAATTCAATTGTTTGATAGGTCAAAAAAATCACGCAAGCTTTCAGGGTTTAAAGGGAAGAAAAAAACCCCTTTTTCGAACCAGCAAACTTCCTTGATTTTTTTTTACCAAGCAAACGATCGAATTTTCGTGTTCTTGTTACACCATTGCGCTGCAAATTGCATCTAGTTTTTTTACATATTTTGTGTTTCATTGTTTTCAAATGTTCATTTTTTTTTTTTGAATTTTGATATAAGAAACCGGTGAACCGGGTAAAAACTGGACCGAACCGGGTAAAAACTGGACCGGATCGGTTTTCCCTTTTTTGCAATTGTTTACCGGAAATTCAGTGCGGTTTACCGACGAATCGGCTCAGTTTACCAATCGGTTTGCAAATTTTTGATTTTGAATTTCGTCCGGTTTCCGAACTGATTTTTCCTGTTTTTGGAAAACCGGTGAAACCGGTGGCGTCCGGTTTTAGCGATCAGAACGGGACTGTAATCCTTGCATAGGAGGCCTGAAGCGTATCGGGCATGAAAAATGTACGAGGTTCAATGTTATGATCTGATCTTCCCGGGCCAGGATGGACGCAGCGAAGCTATAGGATCTGGAACGAGGGACAGGGTCATTTTCTTGAAAGCTTGTGTTTCTCATTTTATAAAGTTTCCATTAATTTTGTTTGGAACATTGCAGTTGTTTGTATCAACATAATGAACCATATAGATGCCGCAAGAGTAGCATGAAAGATCACTTCAGTGGAATAGATAAACTAGATAAAAGATAATTATTTGTACTACAAGCATACTATTTGCTTTGCAGAAATTACCTTGGCGTGGTTTCAAGGGCCCTTCTCAACTTCAGCACCTGAGAAGCAAGGTTTTGTTTCTCCGACTCCTTGGACAACAAAGTTTTCAAGTTGACACACTGAAAGTTTCACGACCCAATGTCTATTTGCAGTTCTCTCCTCTTTTTCGTTCTTCGCACATTTTTTAGTGCGAAGTTCCTCCAAATGCATCTTCAATTGGTCCTTGAGAAATGTGATCTCCTTATTAAGCAACGTAATCGCAGCAGTTTTGTCTTGCAAGGGCATGTCCTTTTCGCTACTACCAGCTAATTCCTTGTCTTTCAGCTCATTCTTTTCTAAGACATCATCTCTTACGTCTAAGAGCTTGTCAATCTTGACTTTTAGTTGATCGATTTCTTCTGACAGGCATTCAACTTTGCCTCATCGGAAATTTTTTGGTTCTGGAACTCGTCATTCTCGGTTTTGAGTTCCGTCAATAGCCTGTCGGTCTCCTTTGACTTGAAGTCCACTTTATCAATTGCGGAACGGAACCTCCACCCCCATGTTGATCCGGAACTGATCCAAGCTCTCCTTGGGCCTTTGCAGTAACTCTTCCAGCTGGCTCTTCTGCAACTGCAGTTCTGCAGCTTCTTCTCTTGCTTGCACAAGCTGCCATTATTTTTGCTCCGGGCTGCTCTCGCACTCTTTCGAACCCACGCCCTTCTGCTCCGCCGACGTTCTTGAGTGTTGAGTCCTTGGGGCCGCCGTCCTGCAGCCCAAGTTATGGAGATGGTTCGGTTCTGCCTCCTCAAGTTCACTTGCGTTCAATAGCACAATAGTGTTCTTTCTTCCTTTATCACTGAACAATAAAGAACAGACATTAAAAGAATCCGGACATTTCTCCTTCTCAGGACAGAAATACTTCGTCATAGAAATGATTTAGGAGACTAGGTATTTGTGGCACATGGAGTTTGACTAATTAGTCAACCTAATCTGTTGTTTGTGCAACCAGGGGAAAGGGCATACTTAGGTGGCGTTCGGATCCCCCTCTAAAACACCCTCTAAAGTTTATACCCCTCTAAAGTAAAAAGAATCTTACTATTTAAAGGTACTAAATAAAATTTAATTACAAAACCTTTCTGCAGACGGGCGTTATTTTTCGAGACGAATCTAACGAGCCTAATTAATCAATGTTTTGACACAGTGATGCTACAGTAATCATCGTCTAATCGCCGCTTAATTACCCTCATTACGTTCGTCTCGCGAAATAGATGGAGGTCCTGAACTTAGTTTTGTAATTTGACTTTGTTTAGTACACATAAATGCTGCCGGCATCTTTGATGTGACTGCTACACAGCACCCTGCTTAGACTCTCCGCACTGGCCTCCGCTACCGGTTCCTTCAGGAAGGAAATAGAGGAATGGGCGCTGCACCGGCTCCCGCTATCGCTTCCGCTACGTAGCGCATTGCTTCCGTTTCCGCCAAATCAAGCGGAGTAGCGTTGCTACGCTACCGGCTTGTGCGGGGCCCGCTCCTCTCTCCCCGTCCTGCCACAACAACTGCTCCTCCCAGGCCATGGCGCGCCAACAACCTCCCGCCGCCGACCACAAGAGGAGGAGTAGAAGAGGAGGAGGAGGAGCAGCAGAGCGGATCGAATCGAAGCAAATCGAAGCAAAATCGAAACGAATCGAAACATAATCGAAACGAATCGAAGCAAAATCCAAAGAAATCGAAGAGGAGGAGGAGGAGGAGGAGTAGAGGAGGAGGAGCAGGGCGCTTGTGGTGGTGGCGGCGGTGAGGACGGTGCGGTCGACCCGCACTCGCTGTCGTGCGCCGGCTCGCTCCACCTGTCCAGCCGCGACGCGCTGCCCCAGGGGAACGCGGCGGCCGCCGGCGCGCTCGCCTGCGACGGGCACCTCTGCACGCGAACGGCCGCGCCGCACCTGGGCACCTGCAGCCCGCGCCTGGCCGCCGCTCGCCGAGGCTGAGGTTGGGGTCGTGCCACCAAGATGCCGCCTCCTTCCTCGTGGTCGAAGCCGCGCCCGGTCGCCGCCCACTGAGACCGACGTCGGGCTCTTGCCGCCGCTCACCGAGGGCACCGGCCCAACTAGGCCGCCGAAATCACGCCCGCCAAGCTCGCGCAGTCACCGGCCGAGGTCGAAGCCGCCCGGGATTCCTCGACTGCAGCTGCATGGTTGAGAGAGCGAGGGAGAGAGACAGGAGAGAGAAATTGGGGAGGGAGGCGTGAGGATAAGATTGACTGAGTGAAGAGAGGGCGGTGTGTGGTGATGAAGGGGGCGCGGGGGCGAGCGCCGTGGAGGCGGGGCTTGGCGGCGGCAGGTTTCGGCGGCGGGGGAGCCGACGCTAGCGGCGCGTGAGTTCTCTGGAAGCGTCCGGTGGGCGGTGGCGACCGGATATTGGTGTGGGGCCGTCAGCGAAAAAAAGAAAAGGAAAAAAAACGAGGAGAGAGGAGATGTTAGTTGGGATGGTTGAATAAAATATATGGTAGTTAAGATAGAGGAAGGATATAGAGGAATGATGGGTGCGGGAGAAATTGGTATAGAGGAGAGAATCTCGATGACCAGGACGGAATATTCCTTTTAGAGGAATGAAATAGAGGAACACGAGTGCGGATAGCCTAAAGTGATCCGAACGGGGCCTTATTAAAATATAAGGTCAGAATCAGGACTCAGAAGGGCCGGCTGGATCTGGCCGCTAGAGCGCGGCCCTCTCGGTCAGCGTAGAATGCTGCTGGCCCTGGGGGTGCTCAGCAACGGTGCTGTGCAGGGAAGGGAGCCGCCTCAGTGCCTTGTGGGCTCCGGTCCTGCCATGGAGGAAAATGGATTGCGCGTGAACAAACCGTCTCATCAGCGAGGAGAGGACTGAGGACTGACCAGTAATCACGTGAAGGGAAGGGGTCTGGTGAATGAAGATTGAAGAGTGACCTCACAAAGATTCGCACTGCCGGGGGGCCGGCGAGCATCGTCGTCGCAGTAGAGACTTCCCGAGGGGGCAAAGAGTGGATGGCGCCACCAGAGCCGCGCGCTGTCTCCACACCGTGAACTTCAGCGACGCCGCGGCGCCCGCCATTCCTGCACCGGCTAATGCGCAACGACTCGCTCGCTCAAGTGAAGACACAGGAGGAGGTTCGCGTGACGGACGGAGCGGGGGAGGAGGATTCGTTTGAAAAGAGTGCAAAGGACATGCTTCGACCAAATACAAGGCCGCACGCGGCGTGCACCTTCAGGGCCCGTTCGTTTGCACGGGGAAAGGCCGGGATCACAGCGCCATCCCCGTGGATCAGCCTGGCGAGAATTGTACCCCGGCCCATCGTGGAATGAGCGTTCGGTTACACTTCGTCAGGAACCGGCCCCGGCCCAACTCGACCCATTCCCCCCCCATTTGGCCCGGGATTCCAGCCACTAGTCCCGAGTCGTGGAACGAGTCCCTGTTTGAGGCAGCGGCGACGCGACAGCGCAAGGGCGAGTGGGCGGCGGCGCGACGGCGCATGAGCTTCCACGGCGGCGCGGCTCGGCCGTGACGACGACAACGACACGGCCCCCTCCCCTCCGGCGCCGATCTGATCCGACCGCCTTCTCACCGGTAACGCGCGACTCCCTCCCCTCTTCCCTCGCTTGTTTTCTTCAATCTTGAGGTCGTGATTCCTGCTTCTTCCTTTAGCTCTGTTGGATCGTCTCTATATTGGTGTGAGGCGCACGACAGCGTCGTACTCCGTCGCGCACGAGGCCAGGCAGTCCCGCCGTGCAACTAGTTTGATTCTTAGGTTCTGAGTCCTGCAACTAGTTCGATTCTTGGATCTGAGTTGTGCAACTAGTTCGATTAGGTTCACTGCGGCTCAGCTTCCAGTTTAGTTTGATTCTTAAATTAACTTGAACACCACCCCAGGCTTCACGATGGTTGGCTGGCACAGTCCATAGCTCAGGAGTTCCCCTGACATCAAAGTCAGGTTAACGCCTCAGGAGTAGAATTGGTTATGGTGGTTGTCTTTTTTTTTTTTTTTTGCCTGATCCTTGACACAATTGGTTATGCATTATCCTAGGCATGGCGGCCGGCTGCGCAGCCGGTGGTGAGAACGCGGGATTAGTTTAATGCAAATGATCTTTGTTTGGTTGGAAGATCTGAGAGTTTGTGGACTTCGTCTGGTGCATGGCCTGCAGGGGAAAAGCTAGCAGTTCATGTTTATATGAATAGTTCATCTTTCTTGATAGCTTGTGTAGTCATTCAGCGGTGTCGTCTATGCTCATATATCACCGTAAGGATAGAATTGCTTCCTACACATTTTTCATATAAGATTACTAATTTTTGCACTTTATGAGACTGATTGCACTTGATTCATTATCTTAGTATGAAACTGCACTTATAGCTGAGAATAAAAAATTTACTCTTTCAGTAGTTGTTCCAAAAATCAACTCCATATATGCCATGTTACGTACAAATGGAGCTTTTCTTTGATTGTTGAATATTTGTGCCCTTTCTGTTGTACACTCAAAAAGGCTGGCAAGATTTATGTGATTTTCTTTTAAATATGTACTGCTTTGAAACAAGCATAGGCATATGGCTGTCGTAAATTCACCACTAAATCTGAGACTTCTTTGCATTAAACTATATCTGAGACTTCTTTGTATTAAGCTTTTGAGGTATTAAACTGTATCTGGTGTGTTTGTAGATTGGCCTTTTGCATTTCCTGCAGCTATATCTGATATTCCGTTGAATTCTTGGATATATGAGTGTGTTTTTCCTTTAGCTCACAGTTGACCCATCATGCATGCATTTTTTCCTTTAGCTCTCAGATGTCTTGTGCTTGCTGCTTGTCTCTGTTATGCAGGATGCTGACCTTTTTTTTATTGGCATGTTACATGTTTAAGGTCTCCGACGGCTGGGTGTCCTCATGGTGGGATGGTCAAGGTTTTTGGCAACTGATAACGAAGATGAAGAAACAGGCTGGTGAAGATGATGGAAGCATTGAACACGCTCTTCTCTGAATATTACTGAATGCTGATGCTCTAGTTCTCTGAATATTACTGCATGTTGATATGCAAATGTTGTCACTAAGAATCGGATTTAAGTTCTCTGGATTTTTGGATACGTGTACGATGATCATTTGAATATTATTGTACTATGCAGTTTGCATCAGCTTTATGGGATAGCTTTTTGGTTTTTTGTACGATTGCTCACATGTATATCTGCATTCCTTTTCATTGTATGTGCAGTTGCCATCTGGTTGCATCCGTTTATATGCAATTAATGGTACGCCAGCATCTAAGTTCCTTTTCACTCGGCAATGGCAATGGTGCTCTGTACGTGCAGTTTGCATAAGGTTGACAATATGTTTGTGCATGTGAGTGATAGCATAGATTGGGCATGTAAATTAGAATCCCTGTCTACCGTTATTCCCTGCCTGCCGAATGCACTTTTTGTGCTAACAGGGATTACTTAGCTGAGGGGATTAAGTGATCGCCGGGTTTGAGTGACACACAGGGAATCACTTGATCCCTGCGAGGAACGAATTAACCTGGGGAAGCAATCCCACGTAACCGAACGAGGCCTTACTGGGCTTAAGAATATATGAGCGCATGATTAATCAACAACATCCACGGGCACCTGAACTTGATATGGCGCCACGCTTTTAATTGGGTTTGACTAATTTTTATTGGATGATTAGAGTTGAGCAGATTTCGAGAGGACGAATGGGTAAATTTTGCGAAGGGGTGGATCCCAGGTTAACTGAACTTTCAAATCACTTTCGGAAAACACGCACTAAATTTGCATAAAAACCTATAGCCTGAACTGCTAACTTTGAAATGGCTATGTGGCGCGTTTTGACAACAAGCAATGTTATCGGCAGTGTCACTGATTCGCCTGCTTTATCTCCCTCCTGTTGTTTTGCGTAAGGGGTCAATTCTCATCGCAATAGCATAAGACCAACATCCTTTCAAATTGGATGGCTGAAACATTTTCGTAAGGGGCAACCGTGCTACATGCTTTATCGGTACCGCTTCCCCATGATCGGCCCCAGCTTCCAGCAGTGAGAAAGCACCCACAGCCCACAGGCCATAGCTACTCAAGTTTCCAGCAGTGAGAAAGTACCCTAGTTAAATGGCATTAATAATAATAATAATAATAATAATAACCAAAAGAAAATATGACTGCAACATGCAATGGCTTCCCTGCCCCAGTGCAACTCTGATGGAATAACTTCAGACGACCACAAGTATGTTTTGATCATGGCGGTGTGTCAGAATCAGGAGTCAAGGCTCAGTTTGGCCAAAACACATTTCACAATATCAATCAAATCAACAATAAAAACCCATCAGTAAGCATATAAAATCTTTGTTCCAAAGCTACAACATTATGTACAAAAGGAATGCATAACACAGATGCTGAGCTATATCCATGCAACAGAACTGTTTCTAACACTAATAGTCTTACACAACGGTTAATACCAAGTGCGTGTCTGGCTATCTGCATTCATATATGCAGGCTAACCATGGTAACTAGCCTGATACAAATAATCTAGCATTAGATTCAAAATTACTCAGCAGGGAGATCCGACGATGCTGATACAAATTTTACTGGGCAAGCTGAAGTGCAGGTGTCACCAACTCAAACAACTTTCACCCATGAACCACCGCACATTGGGCAACCATGTGTCCATCGGCTAATCCAGCATGCCTCACGTTCATTTGTTGGGTTTGGGGCACCAGGATGAGCAAATGCACATGTTTGCCGTAAACACCGTATGCACTGGATAAAGAATGTATTTATCCATTAATTAAGTATACATGCAAAAAGTGGGTAGCATGTGTTTATGATAAATAACGTCTAACTCTCACTTTTTGAAACGAGACATGAGAGTGCAAGGTAAAGCAACTTTAAGTGTACTCACCTTATACCATTCGCCGTCAAGACCTGTTCTCCACACAGCTGTGATAACATCCCTTCGAGATCCCATTACACCTAAATAAGCCCCGAGGCCTACAGATGTTTTCAGACCAAATGCTGCATCTCTTTCAGACAACCGACGCTTTCTTGGCCAGAGACTTTGAACCCCAAAGGAAGTGTTTCCATCTTCTTCCATGTCAGAAAGATGTGGGTTCCCAGAACCACTGATTTTTAGACGAGGCATATTATCCAATGGACCAAAGTCATCCGGTTCTGACCAGGGCCCACCAAACATGTTGCGTCGATGCCATTCTTCAGCAGGAGGTTGCAATTCTAATTCTCGAAGTAGAAGACCAGCAGCATCAGCTCCACGTGGACGAGGCATATTCTGCAACAAACATAAAATTTAAAATGCATGTTTAGCAACATGCGGAGGGATTGCGGAAACTGACAAGCCCAAAACCAGGGAACAATAATACATGTTTTCATGCAAGATAACAAACAGAATATAATCAAGTTTGAAAACAGACCACAGTGAAGTTTTATGAATGGTTCAATACGTTATGAACTTTTGCAAGTAATGAGAATTTCTGAGGTCCACTAGAATTTACTTAGAGATTCATTATTGCAGGTTAAAAAAAATCAAATTTTACTTAAAGACTCACTATTGGAGATCAAAGAACATATATATACATACAAAAAAAAGTACAGCAGTGAAACCTATAGAAGCTTTCACGGGAAATTTATATAGTACCTGCATATGGGGACCAAGAGACGCTTCCACTACCTCAGGGGGCACAGTGTAATTGCCATCAATGTAGTGCAATCTTATGATAATGTTGCTGGAACCAACTTGTGAGGCTGGCAATGGATGTTGAAAGGAAGAAGTCCTTCGACAAAGGTCAACCAAAATAAGAAAAAGGACCTTCACCTGCAATGATGTACAAAATTTGCAAAAGTTAGATATGCTAGAAACAGAAGCTTTTCAGATAAGGAAGTCTCTGGTGAAACTGGAAATAAGAGTGCCAAAAAGGTCAAACTAAGTCAACAATTCAGTTAAACTGTTGTCTTATGATAATTCTATGGTCGCATAGAAATTCAAAGTTGTTGCTAATCAATTGTTAGATGTAAGCCTACAGTTATAATCAACCTCAATCCAAATGTGCTGGACCAGAAACACCAAGACGAGATGTTTCTGAAGAAATGCAGGTGCTTAGCTGTGACAACAAAAAAATTGGTATAACAACAGACTACCGAGCTTTAATTTTAACAACTCTAATGATTTTTTAATTTAACTATTAAACCATGTCAAATGACGATCTTACAGCTATACATATACAAAATGTTACATATTTTCATCAAAGAATAACCTAGGTTGCGACAAAAACACTTATTTTGCCAATTATTTGATAATCACCTCGTCTGAAGTATAACCTTGGCCTGCATTGCCGGAACCTATTCTAACAGATTTTCCCACAGGGTTTTCGTCAGGACCCTTTGCACCAAGAACGAATTGTCCACCACGCGTAGCTGAGCCATCTTCTACTTTGGTAGCCCCTAAACCAGGTCTTAATGTCGTACTGTTATCTTCTGTCTTTCCATTCATCATGTGCTGTACTTTCTGGATAGCAGAATCCTGAGTTTTTAGTGCAAGTAACCTTGGCGATTGTCTTCTTCGAAAGAGCAAACAAAATAGCAACAGCTGACATAATCTATGAAGGAAATGGCAGTCTCCAATAAGTCTAACTGCAGGTGTGCCAGGGAAAGTGCCCGTATTAATGCTGATGGGCATAAACGTCGACCTCCCGCTAGCTGGATTTGGTGTTGCAGTGGTAGCACCATCAGAATTGTTGCTAATTTTAGCAATTGCACCTTGGACCCACTCCTGCATTTGTGAGTTCCCTGTTGCTGATGTTGCACCAGTTTGATTACCTGAAAGTTGCAGGAGGATTAAGATGCTATCAGCATAGCTAAACGGGAAGTAAACTAATTTCTATTCCATTTTAGAAAATATAATGGATAAACATAAGATTGGAATGTTCTTCACTGTCAGGCATTGGCACTTACTTTGATTATTTGAGGGCGAAGGAGAATTGTTTGTCGGACTTGTAACCATATTTCTAGAACTGCTTGTACTAGATGAGGCTCCAACAGCATGACTAGCCAAAGTTCGGCAGAAACTTGCATAGCGGCGTAATCGCGTGATGAAATGTGATGCTAAATCTAGAACAGCGTCAACGTAGCCCTGTATTTGCATGCTCAAATTGTAAGCTCGTGGGCACATTAAATAAAAAATGGTGCAGAATGTGTGTACCAGAAACATTGCAAACTAATAACAATATGGTAATGTTGACAAAGAATAACAGGCATCAAACACAAGATCACCTAATACAACTAAAGCAATGCTTATGTTCATCATAATTTCATGCATATTAAATTGATCTGGATTCTGGAGTACCAGTGTAATTACTAGTATATTCAACAGAACAAGTTCTGGACGACGGAATCTGGACATTGATTCGCCTAATTTAGCATTGAAAGACAATGAGATGAAAATGACTTGGGTAAGGTAGATTCTTATGCCTGGATGCTTGGAAGCAGAGCTGGTTCTACAGTCATTTTGTCAGGTTCAATGCTAGACAGCATATCACTAGACGCTTGCCAGGGCTCAGGTAGCAAAGTTGATGGATTTATAAGGGCAGACTCGATTCCTTTTCCTAGCATATCCAGAAGTAATCTTGCTTGCATGTCCAACACAAGTGCTCGGACATCTTGAGCATTTGTTCCTTCCAACAATCTGCACTTTATCCTATCAAGATTCTGCATGAAATAGATCAACCAGTCATTAGTGAGATAAAGGAAAGAGATTTAACCCCCACACAATTAACTTAAGCAACTTGTTTTATGGTACAGGTTATCTTAAAGCTCCAAGTACATACCAGTGCATATGTGACTCGCAAGGTTATTTATTGTATTTTAAAGAGAAACTTGAGCTATAGACATTAGCATCGACAGGCTTACACAGATTTATATGATGGATACAACATATGAATCTTGAAAAATGACGCTTATTAACAAAGCAAATTAAATTGTTCGATGTGTATATAATCTAAAGATAAGCACAACAACGTAAAAAAGGGCAAGGAATACCTAAGAATCTGGGAGGTCTGTACAAGCTATTTAGCATCAATTGTGATTGTTAACTGGTAGAATGATAAAAGTCTTAACTGATGGATTAATATCATTTAGACAATGTGTATGTATTACATTACATAGCAATGCAAGCATGAGAATTGGAATGGATGTGCTAAACTAGCTTAGTTTAATGAATACCACTTACAGGACAGTGTTGCTGCCTCTGTTGCATAGTAGGTAGAGAATGGAAGTCTGCATCCAACAAAGCTACCACACTGTTCAATGAAACTGTAAGAAAATAAAGTTAAATTGTTGTTGACGATTATAAATATTGCAGGCGTTGAAATACTTAGTCAACACATACAAATAAGCTACTGACGCATATATATGATATATATTCTATTCGCACAGAAAACTGTGTCGTGGTTGGAACTATCCAACGCAGTTACAAGGAATCTAGTTTGTAGGAATGAAAACAGATAGGATAGTTCCATTCTGAGTAATCATTTACAAATTTCCAGATGAGAAATGAAGGTAACTGAGTACTTAGACGACTATCAGATTATATCTTTTCACTAAAGCCACCAAATACCCTGTCACCTCAAAACTTGAAAGACAATAAATTTTAACCTCCATGAACCCTGGCATGTTGAAGAGGATGCTCCGAAACACCCAAGGATCAACCTCTATGCTATAGCCTATCTCCCAACATGGATTTCATGGATTTTTTTTAAAAAGGAAAAAAAAATGTTTGCAGAAACTAGACACAAATGTACTTACCGATACCATCTTCAGCAGCACTCTGTGTACAACCAACAGCGTCCCACCAATCCACACCAGCCAATAGACTCCACCAAAATCTGAGAGAATTATCTAATTATATCGAACAATCACATTACTTCATGAATCAGCACGTATAAACTTGGTAACATACCTATCTGCAATTGCTCGCTCCCATGCTGCTGAGTTTACTTTAGTTTGTGTGCTAAGAATCCCAGGTGGAAGCACACGTATTATCTTTAGTATCGTTCGATCTTTGAGTGTGTCATGCCAAACAGAGGCTAAACAGCAGCTGCTAGAGGAAAAGGCTGGTGGAGCAATTGCTGAGCCAACATTAACATGATAGCTGTCGACCTGATCAAAATCTGGACCCGAAAAAATGTGCACTCCTCCACGCAGGAAAGCAACAGCAACCTCACCACCATGAGCAGAATAAACAATTTGAGCCAGCTGTCTAACATCATTTGGAAGGTCATATGGGTCAAAGCTAAGTCTATTCGCCCTGTCAACACTGCATTCAGAGGAGCTCCGTTCATCTGAAGTTGTTGGCATAGGAACATATGTTTGGGGATTTTTAAGGTCCTCAGTTGGTGGAATGCTTTTGTTTACTCTAGTGGACCAAACAGTTTGCATGGGAGGCTGCCCCCCAAAGCTAGTTGGACTTCCAAATATTGGATGAAGAACAACAGGTTGAAGCGAAGATTCCCAGCACTGCACTCTCCATCCAGTAATGGAGGGTCCTTCATCAGGATCATAAGGAGACATATACTGGCCTGCAAGAAATAACTAATGATCATTGAGGTTGAATTTAGCACCAGCTAGGAGCAACAAAATTCATAGCATAGAAGCTGATATATCACCAGAGGCAAAAACAATAGTAATACTGAAAACTTAGCAGTTACTTGATTGAGAAATTACGTTGATAAAACACCATCCAAAAGAGCAAGGCATGGAACAATAAATTTCTTTTTGAAAAATACTATAAAAATGTACCAAAAATATAAGTGTAGTGACATGGATGTCTCACAACATTACCCATTGAAATATAACAAAACATTGCTCAAGTACTAGGTCATCATTCTGATTTGTATACCCACCTTCAACTATTACAACTGTAATGACTGATCCTCCTCGAGTTGGATCAAAAGCAACTGAAGTCACCCCAGATCCCCATGTGGTAGTAGTGGCCGACTGTGCAGCTGCTTCTGGACTAACATACGCTGAAAAATTTGAAACCGGACAACAATGGATAGATGCAGCCTCAGTGGTCTCGTTATCTGTCAATTTTTTTGTTTGTGTGCCCTCAGAAACAAGATAATCTTGCAAACAGAAGAGGTAAGCAGCTAAAGGAGCAAAGCCAGGCCATGAAGGGGGACTCAGGGATGGAGGAACAGAGCTTGTTGCATGTATCTTTGCAGTTGCCTGAATACCATTGCCAAGACCCGGCATCACCTCCCAAACAACTACTGTGGATGGATTAACAAGGGGTACACCGGCAACATGTAAAGCACCAGACTCTGTAATAATAGCATCCGCAGCCATTATACCACTGGGCCCAGCTCCTAATAGCCCTTTGCTAGTAGAAAACCATCTAGGTTGTGCTGAATTTTGAGAAGGCCATTGTGACCAATGAAGCTGAACGGAACCTGATGAAAAAACTGAACAGACGCATAGAATACTTGGCCATCCTGCTGCAATAACACTTGAGCTTATGTCAGATTTTAAAGAATGCTACTATGCCGGAAAAGCTTGCGGTGCCTCCCCTTAAAAATGCAATATATGGATCTTGTACACAGACCTGAACTTTGAGGCTGTTGAGCGAGAAATTTCTCCTCAAAGGTTTTTAAGTTCGAAGAAGTGGAGTTTCTAGGAAGCCATCTATACTGCAGAGTCAAATAGAGCATATTTAGCACAGGTTTGCTTTTTGCTCCTCCTTTTCTCTATACGAAGAATCCAGCTATATCAGGTCAAAAAGGTGGTTTCAATCATTCAATGATTCGATGTCAAAACATATGAAGAAGGGACATTACTACATCTTCAGAAACAGCCCCATGCCATTATGAGAATTGTTTCCCTCGACTAGTGAGATTAAATACAGGTGGCTCAGGGGCAGCAATTTTGAGGTAGCATCAGCCAAAAAAAAAGGAGCGTCTTTTTCTCTTGGCCTCTTTTCTTCACAAGAGAGCTCAAGTCTCAAACATTGCACAGAATGAATGAAGAGGGGTAGAAACTTAAAACAAATAAGAAAACATACAAACAACAGTGTAGTGAGTTGTAGCAAATAAAACACTGCAATTGAATTGAACTTTGAAGATGATGTTTAACAGTCTAAAAACAAGAGTACGATATTAGGCGAATCCCAGATGCAGTATACCTTCATAACCTTATTTTTATCAATTTAAATACCAAGAGTATAGCATCTCTACACTAATTCTAATCAACACTAATATATAGTTAAGTTTCCAATAGGTGCCTCAGGAAATCTAGCCCATGAAACCAGATCCATTGGATCAATCACAAAGGACTATGTTACAACGTGAAGGCAAGCATCATGGATGTTTTAAGTTCATCAGTAACATACCGGCGAAACTCCTGATAACCACTTTGTCACTACAGAAAGATCTTGGCGCCATTCATGTTCACATTGCCAGGTGCTGGCATCACGAACAAGATTAACAGGACCCTTCACCACAGCACACAACAGTTTGTATCAGAAGATTCAATGGCTTCAAAGAAAATTCTAAATAAGGAAGCCTACAAGAAAAATCGAAGTTCTGAAAGAAAAGGTTCAGACTGGAACTTGCCCAAGGGAATAACAATATAACATACCTTTGATGGTTGAGTCCATATAGTAATACGTCCGTGAAAATTCGCCACTAACAGTGCACGAGGGCAGGACCGAGGAGACCATTCAATGAACTGAACAAAGTCGCGTGGAGAATCTGTTCAATTGACAATGTCACTACAGTGAAACATATCTACAGTTATCTCAGCTTTCAGAAAGTACATCCATGTTGATGAAACAAGAGTATTGAATTTGAACTTTGTGTGCAGCTCATACGATGGTCCTGTGCTGGTTATAAGTACACTAACAAAGTACAACTAGGGTCGAAACTGTGGGGCAATGCGCAAAGTTGCATGCAAATGTGCAGCAGATAAACAGACACATACCTGCTTTCACATTAAATACAGAACATTCTGTTGGTCTCTCTGGATTCAGGATGTGTATAGGAATCCAAAATGGTGGACTTGAGTTGGAGCTGGAAATATGAATTACATCAGTTTCCCAACAAAGAAAAATTAACACCCAAAACCGTGAGAGCCAATTAAGAAACCAAATAGCTTTGTTCTAATGTAAAGCAGGCCAATAGAGTAATAAACCTTGTCTAGCAAATACTCTCACTATTTGCCATGAATCCAAGGTCGTAGACTAGTAGGTTCTCAGTTTTGTAACTCTTTAAAGTATGATGCCCTTCCTGTTTGGATTGTTCTGAGCTCCATATAATTTACCTTTTTAAGTTGTTTGCTGTATGAGCCTTGTAGTCCTTTTCCTGGGGTCCTAATAATTCCTATAGTTCCATAAAAAGTTGTGTACTCTGTTGTATAGGGGGTCTCCTACTATTTCTGATCCGCACAACGACAAAATCTTGTCTATCAACACATTTCATAGGCTCTGTGACCTGCAACACCCCTTTTTGTTTTACTGAATAGAAAAGAAATTGTGTGCAAGAACATGTGGGGACGAAATAACTTGGAAAGAATTGTGTCCCATAAAAAATTGTGTACTCTGTTGCATAGGGGTTCTCCTACTGTTTCTGATCCGCACAACAACAAAATCTTGTCTATCAACACATTTCATAGGCTCTGTGACCTACGACACCCCTTTTTGTTTTAATGATTAGAAAAGAAGTTGTGTGCAAGAAACATGTAGGGACGAAATAGCTTGGAGTGAAGGAAATCTAACCTGGGAATTCGGGCACAAGTCTCTGATGCACAAGCGATTGCATTCAGCTTCCCGCACCAAGCAACCGCACTGCAATGAAAAACACCACCAAGGTAGCAGTTACTAAACAGATTGCAACATGCTCAAGTAGCGTAAAATAAATCTATAATAACAATAGATAAAAAATTTTAAAGACCAGAAAAATGCATGGTGAACTTAAACATTGTGAGTCTATTGCCATCTGGTATGCACAAAAATGTATTGCCGGCCAATAAAGATGTGGAGGTCTTTGAACGTGGGGGCTCACGCTAGGAAGTTTTAAGAATTTGGACACCCAGACGGGCAAGCATTGGGGCAGGAGTGGTTGTGAATAACCGCCCAAAACTTGGCTTTTTCAGGTAGCAATAGTAAAGCAAAATATAGGGTTTGCGTCCAAAAATTTATCATCGTACCATCCCTTAAAGATGCCATTTGTAAGCTACAAAAAGCATCATGCTGCAGCAGTCTCTGTAATATTTGGTCGGGTGATGAGATAAGATTGTGGGAAATTCATTATTATAATCATGTAAATACTTCCATTTCCCACCAGGCTTAGAAAGTTAGCCAGCTTGACTTCACTATACTCACTGTGAAAGGACAAAGATGATATTAGACGTACAAACAAGCTAAAGCTAACCTGGACCGATCATCTAAAAAAAATCTAAGCCCAAATGCAAAGAGCTTTACCGCTTGTGTGATATGCACAAAACTTCACAGAAAAACTCATCCAAGGTACCGGTAAAAAAATATGGCACATTAACCCCCGCAACAAGACCACACGAGGCAGAACCAAGTAAAGACATGAATTCGAAGAGTAATGAAACATGCGGTTCCACCAGTAACACAATAATGCCCATATAATACAAATATGGCGACAATAAGCCCACCAAATCGAAATCTAAAACCTCCTAAATCAACAGGAAACGAAGCATGCAAGCGCCCCCACTACCAAGCTCCCCAGCAGTCGCCGAAATTCTGGAGGCAAACACCCACGTAACTCGGAGATTCTCCCGGTTCATCACGCAGGAGCTGATCTCATGGATTCATATCCAACCCATCACACCTCAGGGAGAGAGAAAAAAACCCACGAAGAACCTCGAGGTTTGCATGGAGGGCATACCTGAAGTTCCTGCAGAGCTCGGGCACGCGCATCTTGTGCCGCAGGCTGGCGGGCGACTGCTTGAGCCGGATCCGGAACACGGTCGCCGGCGACGGCTGCTGCGCGCCCGCCGCGGCCCCGCCTCCTCCTCCCGCCTCCGCATCCGTCGCGCCGACACCCCCGTCCACCTCCATCGCGTCGCCAGCCGCCGCTACTCCCGCCTCCGCGGCCTCGGCGCCGCCCCCATCCACGACCTCCGCCGCCTCCCCCGCGGCGGCGCCTTCCTGGCCGCCCTGCTGCTGCTGCGGCTGCTGATCCTTGGGCGGGGACGCGGCCGGCGCGGTCCCGTTCGCTGCCGGGGTCGGGGTGGGAACGGGGACGGGGACGGGGCTAGGGTTCGGCGGGGCGGAAGAGGTCATAGGGGCGGAGAGGGACGGGGGCCGGGGGGAGAAAAAGGAGGGAAAGCCAGAGGGGCGCCGCTGCTTAGGTCACTTTGAAGCGACCGGCCGTCGCTGTCGCGGGGAGGGGTTCGGCTCCTGCCTCTGCCTTCGCGGCGGCGTCGCTGTCGAGACTCGAGAGTCGAGTGGGTGGAGGCGGGCGTGGAAAGGAGCCGCGCGGACCGGGACGGAGATCGGGGACAGGTGGGTTCGCCGTTTCGACGGGCTGGCGGGCCGGGCGCTGCTGCGGTCGTCGTGGGAGGAAACGCTGACTTGGATGGAGCCCATCTTACACGAGCTAAAACGAAAGCCCAACAACTAAACCTCGCAGTAAGCCCAACTAACTTGCTAAACAAGCCCAGCGCCTCTCCCCACCGACTAACGGCCCGACGGGCAGACCCTTCCGCTTCCGCCCACGACTCGATCACTTTTGTGAAACGGGTCTTGGCTTAAGGCATCCGAGTAACACCTCTAAGGTCTTGGATTCGACTCATTATGGAAGCGAATTTTTAAGAATTTAACGGTATTTGTGCTTTTAGTGGTAGGCGACGCTCCCGTCGACAGCGAGGCGTCAGTAGTGACTTCGTATCTCTAGATTTGCCGGTTTAGTCTTTGAAGATGCTCATAGGGGTAGAGTTTACGTACCTGTATTCATAGGGGTGAGTGTGCGTGCGTTGTGAGTGTCTGAGTTGTTCTGTGTAATCTCTAAAAAAAAACAACTCGATCACTTTTATTCGAGCCCCATATTATTCCCTCTTTCCCGTCCAAACTCCAAACCGCCTCAATCGCCGCTCGCGTCGCCCCCCTGAACCGATGCATCCATCGCCGCTCCGGAGCTCCGCATCGCGCGTTCCTCCTCGCCTCTCCTCTCCAGTCTCCTCTCCCTCCCGATTGTGCAAGTTATGGCTGTCCCAAATTCAGAAGAGGTGTTGCTTGACGCGTTAACGAATTTTGAGGACAATGAACCGGAGGAAGCAAGGAAGCTTTTGGCCATGGCCAGACCAAGCGGAGGCACGGAGAGGGTTTGGATGAAAGCCGCCATTGTCGAGAGGGAACTTGGGAACGTCAACAACGAAAGAAGGTTGCTGGAGGAAGGTCTGAAGCTGTTCCCCTCGTTCCACAAATTGTGGCTAATGGTCGGACAGATGGAGGACCGCTCGGTCATGGAGCGAGGGCCAGAGAGGTTTACGACAACGGGCTGAAGCACTGTCCCGGATGCATTCCTCTCTGGATCGCTCTGGCTAGCCTTGATGAGAGGATAAACGGCTTGAGCAGGTCACGTGCCGTTCTCGCTTCGGGGAGGAAGAGGAACCCCGCTACACCTGAGCTATGGCTTGCCGCAGTTCGAGCCGAACTGAGGCATGGGAACAAGAAAGAGGCAGATGCTCTGCTATCCAAGGGGTTGCAAGAGTGTCCAACGAGTGGTGTTCTGTGGGCTCAGGCCATTGAGATGGTGTCACGCCCCCAATGCAGAGCAAAGAGTCATGATGCTCTGCAGCGATCTGGTGAAGATTCGCATGTAGTTGCAGCTGTGGCCAATATTTTCTGGCAGGACGGGAAGGTCGACAAAGCCAGGAGTTGGTTCAACAAAGCTGTTGCTGATGCTCCTGACGTTGGGAATTTTTGGGCTTCGTACTACAGATTTGAACTTCAGCATGGAGATGCAAAGACGCAAAAGGATGTTCTGAGCGCGGCGGGGCCAAAACATGGTGAGAGATGGCAAGCAATTACTAAAGCGGCTGAGAACTCGCATCTGCCATTTGAGGCCCTTCTGAATAAAGCTGTTATCGCGCTCGCTAAAGATGAAGATTAACCACAATGTTGCATATGCTTAGGACTCCTGTATTATTGTATTTGTTAGAATATTGTATTTTACTTACTGCGTTCTTACATATGCAATCCACTCTATTAATAAGGAGCTATGTATTCTCGATTGTTCTTGAACTTACATCTGTCGCCTCATGGTGGGTTGTTTTGGTCTTTTAGTGTTTGTTTGTAATGATCTGTTCAATGTTTTACTTTGGGAAATACTGACATTAAGCTCCAAATAGGTACTTGGAGACATAATTTCTGACGGTTATCATGCTGTGCCTCTGTCCTTCATCCCCATGGCATGTCACTTCGAGATTACTGGGAAATGAAACAATTGTTTGAAGGAAAAAATGTTTATTTGCATCAGTCCTAAACTGAAGCCCCTAATCTAATGATTTTTTTTAGCACCATTGAATTATTTTTTAAAATCCTCTCAATGCCATTTTCAGCCCCCCTGGATGGCACAAAAGAGAATAATTTTTGAGAGTCAATCCCTTACATGCTACTGGTTTTGTTTTTTAATATGTTGAGTTATATTGTGCTGACAAATATGTAACTCAATATGTAAAAGCTAATCTACTCTTTCTTTATAAGTGCAACCAACTATGAGTCCTTAATGATTATTTCTCTCTTCTGTGGTGCATCCACGTCACCTAAATTGTGCTGACCGTTCGATTGGCAGTGTTGTTTCAATCCTGAACATCAATTTGATTGATTAACACGGCTGCTTGCCTCTGCCTTAACTCGGTATGCCCCAGCGTTGTTTAAGCCAGCGCAATGGAGAATAAACAACCGAGCATTCACTGTCATTTGGTCTTAATCCTTTCTGTCCGTTTCTGACATTTTGCATGCAGTGTACAAATAATAAATGATTATTTCTCTCTTCTGTGGTGCAGAAACGTCACCTAAATTGTGCTGATCGTTCGATTGGCAGTGTTGTTTCAATCCTGAATGTCAATTTGATTGATTAACACGGCCGCTTGCCTCTGCCTTAACTCGGTATGCCCCAGCGTTGTTTAAGCCAGCGCAACGGAGAATAAACAACCGAGCACTGTCATTTGGTCTTAATCCTTTGCTATCCGTTTCTGACGTTTTGCATGCTATGCACAAATAACAATGCCCCCTTCAGGAATCACGATGCAGTCTTTATCTCCCGTCCATTTTCGTCGTCGCTCTTTCTTTGCCAAGCCATCACAATATAGGCAGACGATTAGTGAGCCTTTGTATATTAGCGATGGCAATGTTTTCACCGTTGGACTGGCGATTACTAGCTCTCGACACCTCCGTTCACTGCCATTGCTTCGGCGGTGATCACCGGCCACCACTTGATGCAACAGCGTGGAAGACTGAAAGTTGCTCCTAGATGCAAACTGATATCCAACAAGTGGGAAGGGGAACTAACTTCCCAATAGTTCAATATGCAGACGACACTTTACTAGTGATGGAAGTGTGTCCTAGGCAACTCATAGCTTTAAAGGCACTTCTAAATACCTTTGCAGATTCTACTGGATTAAAGGTCAACTATAGCAAGTCTATGATGATACCCATCAATGTTGATGAAAAAAAAGGAGAGAGATTGGCTAGAACTTTTAATTGCCAGCAAGGATCAATGCTATTTACATACCTTGGCCTGCCAGTAGGCACCACCAAACCTCCAGTACAAGACTTCCTACCAATTGCTCAACAGGTTGAAAGAAGGCTAGTTTGCTACTTTCAGTTCTTGACAATGGCAGGGAAAATAGAAATGGCAAATGCTGTGCTAACATCTATGATGACCTATGCAATGTGTTCCATTAAAATGCCAATCACAATTATTGACCTGGTTGATACTTACATAAGACACTTAATTTGGAGAGGTTCTGACATCAATGCCAAGAAACCGCCACTAGCAGCCTGGGACATGGTTACACAACCGAAAGAAATGGTGGATTAGGAGTCAAGAAGCTAAGGACGCAAAATGATGCTCTGCTAATAAAGAATCTACACAAATTCTTCAACAGGCATGACTTGCCCTGGGTTAAACTTCTGTGGGATAATTATTACAACAATGGTACATTACCAGGACAACAGAAGAAAGGCTCTTTCTGGTGGAGGGATATTGTCAAGTTATTAGACCCATACAAAGGAATAGCTACCCCCACAATCAAGGATGGCAAGTCTGTATATTTCTGGGAAGATGGTTGGCACATAACTTCTCTCAAACTCGCATTTACTGAGCTACACTCATTCGCCAAAAAGGCCAACATCACAGTGTGGGACTTCATCCATGAAGACAACATACAAGCTTTATTCCATCTCCCTCTAACAGTACAAGCTCACAATCCACTTCAGGAACTGATGGAAATCACACAACAGGTACACTTATCCACTGAGAAGGACATCTGGTCATACATATGGGGATCCCAGGATTTCTCTTCATCGAAAACTTATAAAAGAATAATGGGGAATCTGGCTGTACACCCTGCATACAAATGGTTGTGGAAAAGCAACTGTCAGCCTAAACACAAAGTTTTCTTTTGGTTACTACTGAAAGATAGGCTCAACACCAGAGGATTGCTGCAACGAAAGAACATGCACCTAGATGACTACACTTGTGAGTTATGCATCTGGCAGAAAAGAGAAACTCTGAGACATCTATTTATCAGATGTAATTTTGCAAAAGCTTGCTGGCAGTCAATTGGCATCATCATTCCACAGAACATGACAGTGCACCGCATCATCAAGTGGTTGAAAAGGAGGATTGTAGTTCCGTTTTACATGGACATCATTATCATGATGAGTTGGAGTATATGGGTAACCAGGAAGGACTGGATTTTTAATAATATAGACCCAACAATTGAGAACTGCAAAAGGAAATTTATCAAGGAAATGAATCTGGTTAAAATCAGGGCTAAAGGGAGACATTTAGAGAGTCTGGAAGTGTGGATTGATCAGCATACTTGATCTTGTTCTTGACCTTTGTCTTAGCTTAGTTCCTCTTTTTGTTCTTTTTCAGTTGTTTTATTTTTCCCTGTAAGACTTTATTTTTTTACTTTATTTTATAATATAATCTGTAGGGGCTTGCCCCTCCAGTTCCTTCAAAAAAAAGAAAGTGAGGATATGGTGGCTCCTCTTAGACCATTCTTCCTTTTTTTTGTTGGTTGTTGAATATTTCTTCAGTCAGGTACACTGTAGACTGTCGTTGTATTTTTTTTTTTGCTGGAGCTTGCAGACTATAAGGCAATCACGAGGACAACTATATAGCTGCCGGACGATCACCTGTTCCGTTGCTCTCCAATTCCATCAGGTGACAGGCAGGGTCCCCTTTTCTTCATTCGTTTTTGCTTTTTTTTCTTCCTTTTTCAGGAATTGGAGTTGTGTTCTTAACTGTATTATGCTTACATTGCAATATAATTCAATTCAATTAGATTGGAATGTGATTTAATCATTGTTTGTTTACGTGATTTCAGGTTCTTCTTCTTGTCCTTACATGATCTCAGCTGTTTCTGTTTTATGGTACGGCATGTGCGCTTATGTTTTTTATATAACCTTTCAATTTTCAGTAAAACAATGCTTTCTCATTCAGTTCCTCCTTTAGTTTTGCGATCAGGTCCTAAGGAGTCATCAATCTCAGCATATGCTCTAATGAACCCAATTATCGTTCAGTTAATAATTCTCCTATTCAAGATATTTCTTGGGCACAGTGATCAGATCAATACGAACATGGGCAAGTCCCTGAATCCTGATGCTACCAGGAGAGAATGCTTTCAGTTCAAGATTAGCTTTGTTCTTGCATTAATAATTGAAGCCACTTAACTTTTATCAGCACAATTGTTTACTCTAATCTTTTTGTTTCCTTCAGCATATGCTTTCTTTCACAAGATTGGTTGCCTGCATGTAGCTCAGATTGGCCTGTGGAATGCATGTTGCCCATGTATGGTTCTTTGTATGCCACGCCGAGACTATCTCATGGAATGCAAATACGTAACTTATTTTACATTTTTCAAGAGCCATGCATGAGCCATCTGAAGCTTGACTAATATTCTTGGTTTATGATTTTAGCATATATCAAATAATATTTATTAGTTTAAAGATCATTATTCGCAACAAAAGATCATCAAACTTTAATACTAATAACTAAGGACTATTAGAGTGTAGTTATGTAAAAACAAAGACAATACATGTGCACAATTGTGATCATTTCTTGCAATTCCCGCAGCAACGCGCGGGGAGTTCACCTAGTTATATAATGGAAGAGAGGCGTCGGGTCTGGTGGAAGGCCCCAGAAATTTCCCCATTTCCATCTCCCAAATCCCTAGCCAAAGCTCTCTGAATTCAACAAAATAGTTGGGTATTAAAAAATCCGTTGGAACAAAATGAATTTCAATTTTAACACTGGTAGGCCATTAATAAAAGTTTATTCCAATTGGATATATATACCAAAACATCCGTTTTGGAGGATCTACAAACATGCTTGGAGAATAATGAAGAAAATCATCTTTTTATTCCTTTCAACGCCATTTTCAGCCTATCTAAAACAATCCGATTACTGGATCGAAGTGTAGAATTATTACAGATATATTGATGTTCCATGGATTTCATATGTATTTTTTTAAAATATAGTGCATACATTTTTTTTGTTTAAGGAACTAAACAGTGGATATTTAACAGTGTATTTTTATTGAGCTATAAAGTGCATACTTAACGTGTTATAACTTGTCCAATGAAAAATTCATTTAAAAATCCGATTATATTTAAATTTCGTTGAAAAGTCCGAGCAGGCCAAACATTCACGAGCTCAAATGAAAACCCATCCACACTCCGCAGTAACCCAAATGAAAGCCCAACTAACCCAACAGAGCCCGATCAAAGCTGCATCGCACTGCCCCTCACGAAACCGCCTTGCGCCCTTGCCCGTGACGGTGGATTAACGGCCCGACTGTCCCTTGCGCCCACGACTCGATCCTTCTTTCCTTCTTCCCCAATCCCAGCCGCCTCTGCCACCACTCAAAGCCGGCAGCCGCCGCCTCCTCCCTGACCGGGCGCACCCGTCCCCGCTCCACGTCTCGTGCTCGTCCTCCGCTTCCAGCTCCTAGGCGGCATGGCGGGGCCCGCCCCAACCCCTACCCCGACGCCGCTCCCGCCGCCGTCGGTGGCGGCGCAGCCCGTGGCCGCCGCGCGCCCCGCGCGGTACGACTTCCTCAACTCCAAGCCGCCGCCGAACTACGTTGCGGGGCTTGGCCGTGGCGCCACTGGGTTCACCACCCGGTCGGATATCGGTCCGGCCGGCGCGGCGCCCGACCTACCCGACCGCTCCGCCGCCGCTGTAGCCCCGGCCATCGGCCGCGGCCGCGGGAAACCGCCGGCGAGGACGGCGGCGATGATGATGGGGGGTGACGAGGAGAAGGGGTACGACGAGAACCAGAAGTTCGACGAGTTCGAGGGCAACGATGCTGGGCTGTTCTCCAACGCCGACTACGACGACGACGACCGCGAGGCGGATGCCGTGTGGGAGAGCATCGACCAGAGGATGGACTCGCGCCGCAAGGACCGGCGTGAGGCGCGGCTCAAGCAGGAGATCGAGAAGTACCGCGCGTCAAACCCTAAGATCACCGAGCAATTTGCTGATCTGAAGAGGAAGCTTGCCGATCTGTCTGCGCAGGAGTGGGAGAGCATACCGGAGATTGGGGATTACTCGCTTCGCAACAAGAAGAAGCGGTTCGAGAGCTTCGTGCCTGTTCCGGACACCCTGCTTGAGAAGGCTCGTCAGGAGCAGGAGCATGTCACGGCGCTTGATCCAAAGAGCCGTGCTGCTGGTGGCACGGAGACGCCGTGGGCACAGACCCCAGTTACAGATCTGACAGCTGTGGGTGAGGGTCGTGGAACTGTGCTCTCGCTGAAGTTGGATAGGTTGTCAGATTCGGTTTCTGGCCTCACTGTTGTTGATCCAAAGGGGTACTTAACAGACCTGAAAAGCATGAAAATTACCAGTGACGCCGAGATATCTGACATCAAGAAGGCACGACTGTTGCTCAAGTCAGTGACGCAGACGAATCCTAAGCATCCACCTGGTTGGATTGCTGCTGCTAGGCTTGAAGAAATCGCAGGCAAACTTCAGGTTGCTCGTCAGCTCATCCAGCGTGGCTGTGAAGAGTGTCCCAAGAATGAGGATGTTTGGCTTGAAGCATGCCGTTTGGCCAGTCCAGATGAGGCAAAGGCAGTTATTGCCAGGGGTGTGAAGGCGATTCCGAATTCTGTGAAGCTGTGGCTGCAGGCCGCAAAATTAGAGTCCAATGATGTGAACAAGAGCAGGGTATTGAGGAAAGGGTTGGAGCACATTCCTGATTCTGTTCGGTTGTGGAAGGCTGTAGTGGAGCTTGCGAATGAGGAGGACGCAAGGCTATTGCTTCACAGGGCTGTGGAGTGTTGCCCGTTGCATGTTGAGCTGTGGCTTGCACTTGCAAGGCTGGAGACCTATGACCAAGCAAGGAAGGTACTCAACAAGGCAAGAGAGAAACTCCCTAAGGAGCCTACCATTTGGATTACAGCTGCAAAGCTGGAGGAGGCCAATGGGAACTCTCAATCAGTCAACAAGGTGGTTGAGAGAGCTGTCAGATCTCTACAAAGAGAAGGAATGGATATTGATAGAGAGGCATGGCTGAAGGAAGCAGAAGCTGCGGAGCGTGCTGGGTCTGTTTTGACTTGCCAGGCTATTGTGAAGAACACTATTGGCATCGGTGTTGATGATGAGGATCGGAAGCGCACATGGGTTGCTGATGCTGAGGAATGCAAGAAGCGTGGTTCAATTGAAACAGCTCGTGCCATCTATGCACATGCTCTTACTGTGTTTGTTACTAAGAAGAGTATTTGGCTGAAAGCAGCTCAACTGGAGAAGAGCCATGGAACTAGGGAGTCACTTGATGCTCTCCTGAAGAAGGCTGTTAAACTACAATCCACGAGCTGAAGTGTTGTGGCTTATGGCTGCAAAGGAGAAATGGTTGGCTGGAGATGTGCCTGCTGCACGGGCCATTCTCCAGGAAGCTTATGCTGCCATCCCCAATTCAGAAGAGATATGGCTAGCCGCATTCAAGCTTGAGTTTGAGAACAATGAACCAGAGAGAGCAAGGATTCTTTTGGCCAAGGCCAGGGAAAGAGGAGGCACTGAGGGGGTTTGGATGAAATCTGCCATTGTTGAGAGGGAACTTGGAAACGTGGAGGAGGAAAGGAAGTTGTTGGAGGAAGGTCTGAAGTTATTCCCATCATTCTTCAAACTATGGTTAATGCTTGGACAGATGGAAGATCGCCTTGGTCGGGGCGAAGGCCCAAGAGGTTATGAGAATGGCCTGAAGCACTGTCTAGTTGCATTCCTCTTTGGCTCTCCCTAGCTAGCCTTGAGGAGAGGATAAGTGGCTTGAGCAAGTCTCGTGCGATTCTCACTATGGCAAGGAAGAGGAACCCAGCTACACCTGAACTCTGGCTTGCAGCAATTCGAGCTGAACTGAGGCATGGGAACAAAAAAGAGGCAGATGCTCTATATAGCCAAGGCACTGCAAGAGTGTCCCACGAGTGGTATTCTGTGGGCCCAATCTATTGAGATGGTGGCACGTCCCAACGTAAAGGAAAGAGTCATGATGCTATAAAGAGATCCGATCACGATCCGCATGTCATTGCAGCTGTGGCTAATCTTTTCTGGCAGGATAGGAAGGTCGATAAAGCCAGGAATTGGTTCAACAGGGCTGTTACTCTTGCTCCTGATGTTGGGGATTTTTGGACATCATACTACAGATTTGAACTTCAGCATGGAAATGCAGATACACAAAGGGATGTTCTGAGAAGATGTGTCGCAGCAGAACCAAAACATGGCGAGATGAGAGATGGCAAGCGATTACTAAGGCTGTTGAAAACTCACATCTGTCAGTTGAGGCTCTTTTGAAGAAAGCTGTGGTGGCGCTTGCTGAAGAAGAAAATCACAATGCTGCAGAAGCTAGACTCTTATAACATATACTTTCTTTGATAGGTTATTAATGCAAGGTGTCCTTACACTTCATCATTTCTGCTAAGTATGGTGTATTTTCTGACTGTTTTGACTCATGTCTCATGCTGGCTTATTGGTCATTTGGTTTTCGTTTTAATGTTCTGTTACATGTTTTACTTGGAGGAAATATTTTACCATTATTGGTTTAAGCTGGAACTGGGCATTATACATAATTGCTATTTTTGTTTGTATCATGCAGTACCTTTATCATTGCTTCAAATCTAGCTCAGTCTCAAGTCAAAGTGTCACATGTTATGATAATGTTATTTTAATCTGTGCCGGATTCTGTTGGCGCTGTACCATCTTGACGCAGAGGTTATACTGTTGGTATTAATTCGCCTTTGTCTAACGTATGTTCAAAAATATCATTGCTTCTTGTCCGTTGTGACGCTAAGGTTCTGCAAATTTTGAAGGAAATACTGTTACGACTTTCAGTTGTTTTGTTATATATATAGTTTGTTTTAACAGATATAATTTTAATTGCTTAGGCTGATAGGCTGTCCGTCGTATCAAGATAACTGTGTATGGATTTGATATCTGGTCATTCTAGGTTTAATAATGTTCTGATAAGTAAATAACTAATCTCTTCCAACCAGCGTCAGTAGTAGATGCAAATAGCTTCTGGGAACTTGTACTTTCTACAGAACTGGAACCGTTGCAGGGTTCTTTATTTGTTTAAAGATCACTTCGAGAATAGTTTGAATCCATGAATGAAATGTTTTGGGCAATGTATGAACCCGCTTGACGAATTTGAGAAATTAATGAATTGTACATTAGGAGGATATACTGACTTTGCTGTGGACACCATTTGCACCTAGCTATCCTTGTGTATTGAAGCATAGCATAGAGTGTTACTGCTCTCTTGATGCTCCGTGGGCTTCATTTTTTTATATATACTGGAGCATGATTGTTGATTTAATTTACCTGAGGACAGTTGCCTAGGCTAAAAGAGAATTGTTCCATACATGTGCTTTCCTTACAGGTCTAAATCCTCTGCATGTCTGCATTGGAATAACATGAGAAAGAGGAGCAAGAGCTTGGCTGTGAGCCGAGGTTGGACTGCACTGATCAACTTATGTTGCTATCAACCACTGCAGTATCGAACTGACAACAGCATGCCAAAGAAGCATAGTTTAGCGGTCTGTGTAACGCATGGGAGCCTCGTATAAATATAAAGTTTTTGGTGTGCGTATGCAACTGTGCATGTTAAACAGGCTATGTGTTCGCCCAGAGACAAGGGGCCATTGGAACTAAACGGCAACTTTGTTTTTGCATGTGCTGGGTAATCGTTGTAGTTAGCATGATCTGGCTTGATTCCAGACTGCAAATTTTAACTGATGAGAAGATTTCTACTTCTGTTCCTCTTGGCTGCTGTTCCCCCATTTGCTTGTGTGCCACCTCGGATTACCAATAAGGATCACGGCACGGGCCGTACCACTTATGAAATTTCTCGTCACTCTGTAATTGCGTACCATGGGGTCTTGCATCCTTCTGTGTTCTGATGGTGCAAACGACTATTCTGACTTAGGGCTCGTTTGGATTGGAGAAAAAGTTTTTCCTTCCTGCGTTTTTTTTTTGAAATTAAACTGTTTTCTGTGAAATTCTGGTGCGATTCCTGTGAAATTTCTGCGTTCCAAAGGAGGCCTAATATCGGTGTTTCTGCCACTATCACATGTCTGACATGTGAATGTGATGTTGCCAGAAACCGCTTCTCTCTGCTGGCGACATCATCTTTCCTGCATTGATCAGCTTAAGCCGCGTCCAGATCTCTGCCCCTGTGGCCCCGTTCTCCGGCGATGGCGTCGCCCTACGCCGGCGCGCAACCGGTGTCTCCGGCCGCGGCCGGGCACCAGACCCCGGCGGCCGCCGCAGCGGGGCAGCAGAACCACTCGCTGGCGTTCCGCGTGATGCGGCTGTCCCGTCCCTCGCTCCAGCCCGACCCAGCCGCCCTGCTCCGCTTCGACCCGCGCGACGTCTTCCTCCCGGAGGACGCGCTCACGTCGCCCGACCCGTCCGCGGCCGCCGGCTTCCTGCACCGCCTCCTCCACCCAGTGGACTCCGCCGCCGTCGTGCCTGGGGACTTCAGCTTCCGCGACCGCTTCCTCCTCCGCGACCCCGCTGATGCTCTCGCGCTCCCGGGGCTCCTCGTCCTCCCGCAGTCCTTCGGGTTCGCTTCTCCATCCCGAATCTCGATTCTGGAGTGTTCTGTGCTGCTCTAGGTGCGGCGATCGCTGGTGTTGATCAGCTGCGGTGCTTGTGTTTGACTAGGGCGATCTATTTGGGCGAGACCTTCTGCAGCTACATCAGCATAAACAACAGTTCCAGCTTCGAGGCCAGGGACGTCGTCATCAAGGTGTTGGATCCACCGAGAGCTTTTTTCACCAACCAATTTAGAAATGCATTTGAATTCATGGGTCAATTCTGGCAAATTGGATTAATTTGGGGCGAAACTTATTTGTGTGTTTGTTTTAAGTACAATCAGTAAACTGCTTGGTTTCTGGTTTGTTCTAGTATCAACATCTCTGATCGAGTGTTGCTGCACAGGATTCCTAGATTGATCGGCTCACTTGTTACTTTACCTCAGTATAAAGCGAGTCAAAATGATTAGAAGTTCAATAGGAATTGAAGTAAAAACTTGTGCTAGTCTGCTAGAGGATGGGATTGTCGGATTGGTAAGGTTTGGACATCCGTGTTTGGCCTAGCTCCAGCTGCCGCTCTAGTGTTGTACCGAGGCTAGCTCTGTGTCAAAACTTGTGGTACACTACTACCTTGAGGTTTAAGAGTAATAAATTAATTGTTTCTCAGCGTTTTTCATTATGAGTTATGAGCATGTCAAAGAAGAATAGAAAACCCATGACCTTCCTCTTATGATCAAGCCTAAATGTTCATACAACTTCATGGCCTTCCTCTTATGATCAAGATTTCCTTGCAGCATATCTCACCTTGTTTTGCAGTATTACTACTTTGTGTTATATGTGAAGGCTTGTAACTGTAGAGGCCTTTGGTGAGAATTTGTGTAAATTTTTGTATCTATTACATTCATATATGAGAATCACTGCACACTCCTTACAATAGACGGAAAAAAATGTCCAGTCATTTAAAAGTCCAATACTACTTTGTCTTTTCCAGCATAAAAGGTTTAACTGGCACTCTACTTTCACTAGGCGGAAATACAAACCGAGAGACAAAGAATACTTCTTCTGGATACATCGAAATCCCCTGTTGAGTCGATTAGATCAGGGGGCAGATATGATTTCATTGTGGAGCATGATGTCAAGGAACTTGGAGCGCATACGTAAATTCCCCTTCCTTTTAATCCCTCATTTCCATGTTATGTATATGTTGATTCTTTTTGCCAGCCAATCTTCGTGGTTAATTTTTCTCACATGGTGATTGAATCCAGACTTGTATGTACTGCTTTATATAATGATGGTGATGGAGAGCGTAAATATCTTCCCCAGTTCTTTAAGTTCACTGTTTCAAACCCATTGTCTGTCAGAACAAAGGTAACTAGATGTATTTTAGTTCTGCCCAATCTGCATTCAGTGTATATCTCTGTATCACAATCTCATGGTTGATAGAGCAGACTTAGCTTATAGGAAAGTCATATCGATAACTTGTGTGCACCTTGTTTTCTTTTCAGGTTCGCACCATCAAGGTAGGTACCTCTTGTTTGCAACTGCAAAAAGTGATTGTAAGTCTTTTCATTAAGTGTGTATGCATTTCAGAGATATCATAGGTGTATGTTATTGAAGATAAACATGGTTAGCAACTTATTGAATAGTTCTTGTATTTACCATGATTTTCTGTAGTGCTTCTTGCTAGCCCATTCCTCTGTAATCATCAGTACAGTGGTTTTGGTTCTCTTGCACATGTTTCTTATCACAACAAATGCAGAAGCCTCATATTCCATTTCTATTTTATCTGTATTTTGGTTTCTCAAATGATCTTCTAGAGATGGACACATTTCCCTTTTAAGAAACATTCAATGTGTATTCTATTTGTTTTTTATTCTCTGGCTACCCACTTGTTGAGTCAACATGGCTGTCTTCTACTATATAGTTAATATATTGTGACAGGACATTACATATCTGGAAGCCTGCATAGAGAACCATACAAAATCTAATCTTTACATGGATCAAGTTGATTTTGAACCTGCCCAACAATGGAGAGCTACAAGATTAGAAGCTGATGAACATCCCTCAGCAGTGAAGTCTACCATAGGGTAATTCAAGCTCTGAAAAGCTAGATTTGTTTAGAAAAATACAGTTTGGTTATGTGAGCATGTTGATTGGCATGTTTGTTCTCTAAGCTATCATGTCAATGAAAATTGATGCTTGACTAAGCCAAATATTTGATTTTATTCCATTTTTCATGCAGGGACCTCTGCAAACAACCGGTTCTCATCAGAGCTGGGGGTGGAATATACAATTACCTTTATCGGCTCAGATCATCATCTGATGAGTCTGGTCAATCTAAATCAGAGGGAAGCAGTATACTTGGTAAATTTCAGATAACATGGCGTACAAATCTGGGTGAACCAGGCCGCTTGCAAACTCAAAACATTCATAGCACTGTTAGTGAAGTTCCCGCTTCTGGTTTCAACTAGTTTGTGTTCTGTATTAGATTTTACTTCTGTTAATTACAGTGATTTTTGAGCCGAAGGTTATTTTGTTTTGCTCTTATTATTGAATTGATTTCATTATGCATGATTTTTGCAACTCTCTTTCTGGCAGCCCACTGCAAGCAAAGATGTCGATCTTCGTGCTATGAAAGTTCCACCTATCATATATGTGGAAAGACCATTTATGGTAAAACCTTGATTAGCATTTCTTCTAAAGTTACCTGTATAGTTGTCTTATACAGTTATTTGACACGTGAGATATTTTACCTTGGCAACAATTTATGGTAAACTACTGGGGAATGTTGTTTAGATGAAGAGCTAACTTCGAAAATGCAATAGTTTCTGTGTTTTGCCCAGTGTTCATCTTAGGCTTTTTGCTTGCACTGCTTTTTGTTATGTAATTGAGCCAATCTGTCTCCATTTTCTCATTGTATCTTGCATAATTACAACTATACCATACTTTACCTTTCAGAAGGCAAAGCATGTGCAAGCTCTTTAGAATTCCTTTCCTGTATCATTATTGCCCCTTTCAAGTCATTTCACTTTTATGGTGGCCTAGAGCCAGCTTTTCTTTCTGTTTATGAGTTACAAACAGCCTCAACTTTAGATCTGAACTCATGGATCAGGCTAACTTACTAGAATTCTATTGAGTACTATTGATGCTCTCTTCAAAATTATATTTCGCTCACTGTAATGTGATATTGTCATCAAGATGGTGGAGGGTATGTTTTGCTTTGGCACGGTTGTTTTCCTTTGTCTCAGCAACAGTATCTCAAAGTTTGTACTCCGTAACCTGTAACTTACCTTTTTCGTCACTGTTGTCTTGTTTAATCAACTAGAAGATTATGATATGGCAACCATGGAAGATAGATGCATTCTTAATCACCTTAGTTTCAGACTTTCGGTTGGGTTTGAAAAGAACCTGAAATAATCCCATTTTGTTTCTCCATGACTTGTCTATCGCAATGCATGAGGTGCGAATGCGTTCTATATGATCGTGCATCACACAATATTTTCTTTTTTATTTTTTCCCCAATGCTGCTGTCTTATGTACACTGTTATCTTCAGGTCAATCTGTGCCTTACAAACCAAACAGACAAAACTGTTGGCCCTTTTGAAGTTTTTCCTAGCCCCAGGCATGTCCACTGGAGAGAGATCTGTTCAAATCAATGGATTACAGAAGCTGGTTAGTTGATTCTCTTGATGTTATTTTGTGTTTATCATGGCACAAGTCTAGACTATATCTGAATAGATGAACCGATGTTAGAGTTTGCCTTTGGTGGGATTTTCCAAGTTCTTAAACAATTATTCTGTGAAACTGCGATTGGTATTCTGCTTATTTTTCATGGTCCCTTTATTTTGCTGTGCTCATATAAGATATAACACTTAGTTGGGTTATAGGTTTAGTGATAGGACGTACATAGTAGGCGCAACTTGTTGATATGGAGAATTCCATGTGTACAACTGAAAGATAGCTGTTGTCCCCCACTCTGATAATAGTAAATTTACATTGCTAAACTTTCCTCTTGATTTATTCTTTAATGGACAAACGGTAGAAATGTTATATATCAAAATGTTGGCACTTTGATGGCAACTATTTCCTTAAGTACGGCCTTTTCCTCCCCTATTTCTAATTAAAAAAATGTTGTATATCATGTTTTCATATTTCTTCTGTAACTGTTTCACAGGTTTTGCCATTGGTTGAGGCTTTCGAGTCCATAAAATTTGATATGGTGAGGAAATCGCCTGGATTCATAACTTAAATTTCCGTGCATTTCTATTGGCTTTTTCACAAATCACATATCTGGAAGTGATGATACTTGTGTAGTAATGAGTACTTACTCCACCCAGAAGTCTAGTGTTTCAAATAAATGAGAAATCAACTTCTCACATGGTATTAATTTAGTATTGGCTTTGCAAAAAGAAATGCTTGAAGTGAAAGGATGCAATCAAAGTCAGTAGCAGCCTGTTATTATAATTAGTACTCCCTCCGTTTTTAATTATATGACACCGTTGACTTTTCTGTTGAACTTTGACCAACAATATATATTTAAATAATTACTTTTCAAATGTGAAATGAATATCATTGGATTCATCATCAAAAGCACTTTAAGGTTAACTTATACACTTAGCTATTTACACAAATATTTATAGATAAGACGAATGGTCAATGTAACGAAAAAAGTCAACGGCGTCATATATTAAAAAATGGAGGGAGCACTTATTATTAACCTTGTCTTAGCACAGTAGTCTAGCTGAGAAGCATGTTCTGGTCTTTTCTCTGTAAATAGAGTTTAATAGTTTTCCTTTTGTGTTTATTATGGCAATAAAGTGTATACCCTTGTGCAGAGTTTGGTCGCCACCCAGCTAGGCGTGCAAAAAATATCCGGAATCACCATGTATGCCGTGCAGGAAAAGAAGTACTACGAACCTTTGCCAGACATAGAGGTAACTAGCAGGGATCATGTGAAGTCATCCTCCAATTCTCTTGCTGCAACCAGCACTTCTGCATGATTGCTTATACATTCTGCCTCGCAGATTTTTGTTGATGCAGAATAGATCTATTTATTAATGGAGAAACCATTTGACGAGCTGAACAAGATGTCTTTCTGCCTTTTTCCTTGGCATATGGGAACAAGATGTCTTTTTACTGATGTCTTGTTTGTTGATGTACTTTTGATTTTATGTTTTGAGTAGCTATTAAATGCAATTTGAGATGTGTCTCCATGCGCCATTCACAGACGGATTCCTCCAGTAACTTGTACAACAAACACGTGCCATTCATTCTGTTGCTCTCTAATGGTCTTTTGGCCCTCGTTATCCATTCTGTTGTTAGTTAAAATATTTCTTTCCCTGTCGGTGCTTAACTGCTTATTGAGGCACTAACCAGCGCCTATCATTTTATTTTCACAAAAAAAAAACGCATGTCATTTTATTCACCCCCGTCAGTTTTTTGCACTAAGCAAAGCAAAAATTCATGTTAATTATCTTAGTTATGCACGGTATCATGCATACATTAATTTTTCTTTATCATTTTATTACACGGAAGCAATTGTGGCACCATTAGTTATTATTTTTAGATAATTGACATGAGACCTGAATACATCATTTCTACCGAAATGGCAATTAAGCATATTTTTCTTAGACAGCAAACATGTTCTAAACAGTCACAACAGTAGAAATGAGATACCATAGGCTCATATCAATATGCTTAATGTGTAGCAAATAGCCACAAATTCTGTGGCAGATAATGTGTCAGATGCACTAAACAATACCACACAAAAAAGAAACCACAAGCCGAACACAGATAAACTAGTTCCATGTCCAGACCACAGAACACAAGACAGCAGACCCAATACAAACAGCAGTCAAGCCGCCCCCCATTCCCACACCCCGTCATAACAGCAATGACAGACAGAGCACCCACACCCCCCCCCCCCCCCCCCCCCCCCAATCCCTGCAGACAACGGCAATTTCTTCAACTGAAACTCGTCAGCGGGATCCGCACAGCTGCACGTCCGAGATGTCTGAGAGCCTCGGCTCGAGCTCGCCGCTGCCATCTCAAACTCCTCCATGTCCGAGATGCTCTTCCTCTTGTGCGCCGCTTCGTGCCTGGGCCTCTCCTCGGACGCCTCCAGGATGGGGCTCAGCGCCGGCTGCTGGTTCTGCTTGCTGCGAAACCATCGCCTGAGCCTCGGCCTCTGTCGCGGGGTCATCCTCCGATGCGTAGAGTATGGTGTGAATAGCAGTGACCTTAGAGTACAAGATAAAATTTTGGATCAGCGTACCATTACTCTGGCAAATGCAAGATCAGTGTACTGACATAATTGTTCAGAAGGCTCTTAACAATAGCCATTCTAGCTACTTACCGGCACGTGCTCAATCTCTGGGTTCTGGCACAAGATCTCGATGTCCCGCAGCTTGGAGAAATAGAAATCTCTCTCTTCTCAAGGCTATCAACCAGAAGCTTCAGCTCGGTGATCTGCAATTAACGTCTTGGTATCAGTCTACCAACCTTTGCAATCCGAGAAGAATGTTAGGTGTAAAATTCACACGGGCTGACTACCACGGCTCACCTGTTCATCATAAGCAGGTCCTCCAGAGTTGGCAGGGGTGGGAGTCTTAGCACTCCGTTGGGGCGTACTGGACACATGTCCATTGCTCGCTTGGCTCCATGTGATGAAACTTGAGCTCTGTGGCTGGCGGATGCAGACTTGGCTGCTGCCTGAGAGGGCACCGATGCCCTTCTGTTGGTTTCTTTTCCTCTTTGCTGTTTTCCCTTCTCTCCAAAGCATTGTAGCTGGTGTGAGACATCCAAACCATAACGACAAAATGTAAGCATTCAGAGATCTTGACTAGATATTTATATCTCAAATATAGCTTGCTTTCAATTGGTGGTACTAAAGAAAACTCAACACTAAGGACCGCTCACGATAAATCGACCTGCAGGCTACAAATGCAAGGGACCAGATCAGTGATTACCTGCTCATGAACCCACCATTGACAGAATCGCAATATCTTTTCATCCATTGCATGAACTCCAAATTGTCAAGAGGTCTTTTTTGATGAGCTTATTCACTTCAATGTGCTGTGGTAATTCGCAAAAAGAAAGAAACAAAATAAGTTCTAGCACTAACATTCGCCTTGAATTAGCAACTGGTGGGAACTACTAATAACCTCAACCAAAACAAAACCTAGCAAAATAACACACACTAATTCTTGATTCCAGAGTTTCATGGCAGGACAGGATCTAGAACTGGCAGTGTCTTCCTGTCACATTGTGGTCTAATGCTACGGCACAACGCAGGCATGGTAAATCATAGCAAACAAGTAAACCCGTGCTACTTACAGTATGATGATGAGAAAAAGAAAAACAGGGAAAAATAAAGATTCCAGAAGCAATCTAAACAGGGGATCCATCAAATGAATTGGCATTGATGAAAGGCATTCAGTGTTCTAAAACTAATGAATCTAGCATCCTCATTGTTTGGACAGAATATGCTCGCTATAGAAACTAAGGTACTGAAGAAAAACAACATGGGCACAGGTCACATCACAAGATCCGAACCAAACTCTCATTTGAACCGAACAATCAGAGCTTACAGGTACAGCAACCAAATACGACCAAGTTTCTTCTCACACAGGTGGTCATTCAAGGGGGGGGAGAGGAGGGGAGGGACGAAACCAGTCTCACCTTGGTAATCTTGAGCTTGTTGAAGACATCCTGCAGCACCTTGTAGTTCTGGATCATGTCGTACTCCGTCTTGGCGTCGAAATTGACCTTGTGCATGGGCACCGCCCCGGGTGCGCCGCGTCCATCAGCTGGCACGCCACCGCGCCCGACGCCGCCTGCGAGGTCACCACACCAAGCCCCTTTTAGAAACTAGCCCCGAACGCAAACAGACAGAGAAGAATTCCTGGACGCGCAACGCAAACACCGCCCGCAGATCCATCTAGGAGAACCTCCGGCGACTCCACACCGGCGCGAACGGAAACCACCCCGAGATCGGGAACGAGAAAGGAACCGGGCGAGGCGTTCGCTTACCTCCTCGACCTTGGAGAGGCCGAGCTGCAGGGTGGTGTTGATCCACGCGAGGATCTCGTTGCGCCCGACGAAGTAGGCTCCGTCCATCATGCCGATGTTGGTCGCCGCCATCGCCGTCCGCCGCCGCTCGAGAAGGCCAGAGGGCTGGGGATGGAGGGTGGAGGAGGAGCGCTGCGGTGCTGGGTTGGGGTTGGGGAAAACGCGGAGGCGGATTTGAGATTTTCGAATTGGGCGGCGCCCCGCGGCTCGGGCCGGGGTTAAATGGGGACGAGGACGCGAGAGGCTTCCGCGTCGGACGGACGAAACTGCCCTCGGTTCCGGCCGGGAGGGGCCGATCTGGACGGTTGATGTGGGCGCGGGGCGCGGGATGGACGGGGCGATTCTTTCGACCGTTAGCGAGGGGCCGGGCGCGTTTGAGCGGTCTCGTGAACTTGCGGAGAGGATTTCAATTTCACGTTGGATGTCATCTCACGTTGGATGTGTGTGCTGTTCTCAACTGGAGCCAGTCTGCCAGTGCGAAGCGCTTGTGTTTATTGTTTAATTGGGATTTACTTTTTCCCCGGCTGATCACTTTTTTTTTCTCTTGCCTTGTTTCCAGTGGTTCCTGAGAAGTTTGGATGAATCACGGGCTTTAAGAGAGTATTCTGGCTGCTTTTTTTTTTTTGGCGAGGAAGAGTATTCCGGTTGTTAGAACATTGATGTGAAAGATCACGTTAGTTAGATGTGGATCAATGTTGGAACACTAGTATTAATGCACGTTTGCCACGTACGTGTCTAAAAGGCTAAAATGATATTTGCCATAGAGACGATAACAAAATTCCAATTGGATAACAAAAACATCTTAATTTAGTCAACAATGACATATTTGTTAAAAACAATAAGACTTAAGAGAAATATTACTGATTCACTTGTTGATTTATGTTGTATGATAAGATGAAGACAAAAAAAACGTAAGATATCCCTTTTGATTCATTATCTTTGTAAATCAATAAATCTTGTAACACACATGTATAAAGGAGATGTAATTATTATTTTAAAAATGAGAGATTGTTATAAAAAATTATTAACCCTCCCCAATTTGCCTAAAAATTCATTTATATTAACTAATACATCATGTACTTTAAACTATCAATTATACATTTCTCATTCTCATCGAGTAGAGATGATCTCCTAGGGAAATATTTTTCATATTCTACACCAGCATCTTATCTAGTCCACAATACCATTGCGCTACGTTAAAGTTTAGCTCTAGCAATCCCAACTTATGCACTCAGATAAAAACCTAGCTTCAGTTAGAAGTCAAAAAATGCCCAAAGCAATCCGCGGAATAAAAGATGAATAGATCCACTTTGGCTACCCAAGTTTCTCACCTTTGCTATATCTCTTTATCCAGCAATTCAATGAAGTTGTGAAATCATCGTCATGGGTTAGACTCATATTTATACTGAATTGGCAATACAGAACTATCCCACGAAAAGGAAAGTCTGAGACATCATCACCTTGTCAACTCACCTGGCAGTGAAGTGCGGGCAAGAAAGAGCTCCCGAAGCATCCTCTAGCACTCATGAGAAACTGCATGGATATGAGCGGCCTATTGAGGCCACACTCAACAAAGAAGATATGCTCGGTACAAGTTAGAACCAGGACTTAATTGATTGTTTTCGAAGCACAACTTTTATAATCAAATGAATTTCTGAAACTGAAGAAAAAAACGTCTTTCTGCAATGTTTTTCCACAAAATGAAATTAATAGAGTATAAGTTACCATTAATTGGACACGTGAAATCTGCAGGCGCAAATCACCATCCAACTAATAATCACAAGTTATAAATCCCAATCGGAGAAAAAAAGTTGTAAAGAGTACGAGAAAATGAAACCACATTTACTGGTGAGTTATGGCATTAAGGTGTCCCTCGCAAAAAAAAAATGGAACATTAAGGTGACACTGCAAACTAAAATGTAGATAGTCGCCGTATCATCTAGACATTTATGATTAACACCATATGGTAATATTTTAACGCAGGTTGATAGAAATTTAGCTAGAGATGTTGGTGACCTTTTAATAAGACGGAAGAGCAACTTTGCTGTTTTTTTTTAAAAGAAAGAATAGAAGAAAACCACGTAGAATTATCATGGTAGCAAACTCAGTCACATATGCTGGAGACGTTTTGTATAGAAGGATGGTGGGGAAAAAATAGAAAGAAACAAAGGGGAAAATTAAAAAAGATGGTGGTCTGCAAGAGGGCGGGTTGGGCCTAAGCGGGCCTGCGTTGCAGCGGCCCGTTATCCTTCCACCGTTGGAAGCGGGCGGTATTCGCTGCTCTGTGAAGCCAGCCTCACGCATTGCCCGCCACTCTAGGGTGCTGAGACGCCAAGGCCTTCGCCAAAGCGTCCGCACAGCCCACTACGCAACTTGAACGGGCGGGCCGCAGATTGCAACCACAGACCCAGACCCAGCGCCACACATGACATCCGCACCACCTTAATGCCCCCGCTCGGTGACAAGCTGGCGCGCTCAGCTCGGCGAGGCAGCGAGTGGGGAATCCGTATTTAAGCTGGTGGGATCGTGCTAAGTGCGAGGTGGGACTAAACAGCGCCGAAGTGGCTAGCTGGCACCTTGTGCGCGCTCTGGTTTGTGGAGAGCAGTGGGCTCTGGGCTGGTGTCATTCGCTTGCGTTCCGGCCTCATTTTTCAAGTTGGCCTCGGGATTCGTGACAATTTCTTGCAACCTCTCAGAGTTTCACAGACTTGCTGTTCAGAACTTGACAGGAGCAAGGTCTGATCTGCTCGCCCAAAAATTTGTTTCGAATCAGTAAGTACCAAATCCGCGCTGGAAAGCACGTAGTACTATTCCTGTATCAAGCCGTCGCCTGCTTGGCAAAATTGAGGTCGACGAGGCATCCGTTTCGATTCGTGTAACCGCGCCAGCCTGCTTCGATCACACCGTGTGCCCAA